>JADDOH010010641.1:0-135088 GCA_016648135.1 Agrypnia vestita
CCGTGACTTCGGCACGGTATTGCAAGCCGATACTTAACCACAACACCAACATTCAAGACAACACATCAGCCCTGATGATGGACCCTGCAATGGGATCCGAAACATCGGCCCTAAAGGTCGTAACAACACGGCTTAATACCCCAGTAAACACAAACTTGAATATTAAATAAATACTTAAAAATAATAAATCTTTCACTTAAATATTCCCACAAAAATGAGCAATTTTCTCGCAACATTAATTAATTATTAATTAAACCGATCGAAATGATATTCGTAGTTTCAATTTTGAGACATTTCCTTACTAATTGGGGGTCGCTGACTAGGTACCGATATGATATTTGTTTTTCCCCATCACATAAATTTTTTTGACACATTCACTTTTTTGTTATTTTCTTATTTGTATGTAACTAAATAATATATTTATTCTCATTATCTGTATGAAAAAATGTGATCGTCTTATTTTTCTTAATGTCATGTTGAAGACAGTATTTTTAATATTCTACAAATACTAAATAATTTAAAATACTGATGAATGAAAAAACAATAATTAACGTCGTTTGTATCAGGGTTTTTTCCGGTTAAACGACATATAACGACGGAGGTCTTAAAAATCTAGTATACATATTTGTGTTTTAGTGAAAAAATCAATGCTTATTTATATTAAAATGTCTTCGGTAGGTATTTGTTTGTGGTAGCTTTACAAGGCCTTGACAGTGCAAGAATGTGACAGTTTTTATGAAAAGAGCTTACGCCTATTTATGAAGTTTGGTAATTAAGACAATACATGAGCTCCATACGTGGTTTTCACAGCAAACCATGAATGAAGTTTTGTTTTTGTGTTGGACAAATGAGGCAGTGGACAAATGGTAAGAGAAACTATGGTAAGGTACAGACAAATGGTAAGGTACTAGTATGGTACAGAGGAAGGGTATCGAAATACGGCTTCTCAGCCACGCTCGGACGCATAATCAATAAAACAAGGCATATAATTAGGTACACATTACACTTTTTATGATAAATTAATAATAATATTTCTTCCTAATGATAAAATTATTTGTAAATAATATTCAAAACAAAATAAAGTTTTGATCGTCGCAAATCAATAAATACAAATTAGGAATCAGTTCTAGATTAACAAGTTTTACGACGAGTCCGCGGGTTCCAAGGTCGACACCGTGTTTCTATGACGAGCACGTTTTACACTCTTTAGTGACCGTCAACCAAATTTATCAATATTTACTTTACTTTTAAACTAAGCCTATGTCATAAAGAATAAATCAAGATTGCTGCCTCTGAATGATATCTCGTTACACTGATTGATCATTTTAGGTAGAGGAGAGAAATAGCCTAGATTGATGTTATAGTGATAATCACATTATCATCAATTTTGATCTATCATTCAATTTTTTCCAACCTTTGCTTATCTAACCTAGAGAGGCGCCCAATTCCTACAAATTCAAAAATAAATTTATTTAATATATAAGGTACGGATTGCCTGAAAAAGAAAATGATGATACCAGAAGGAACGTTCGTAAATTAATAAATTGGATTTTTTTTATTATTTTCACTATTGACGAGTAATATAATATATCTAACTACCATTTTATTAGTGATAAATTACCCATTTATCGCTTTTAGCGCGTGGTATGGGCGGCTTCACTACAGGAAGTCTCAATTTCTTTAACACTGAATTTTACGACTGTTTCAATCTCATGATTAATTTGAATTTACTGTTGATAATTATTCAATTTTTTATGTCGAAAATAAAACAAGTTTAGATAATGTGTTTCTTATGAGAGCTATTTATCATGATAGTGGAACAGATAATAATCAATAAACACCATTTTCTTTTCATGTTCATAAATTATGAAATCGCTTTTGATCGAAGATTACAAATAAATAATCGGCAATATTTTTTTTGTCAATAAATCAACAAAGAAAATGTAAGAAAAATAAAAACTATGTATAATACTGGGGACAGCCAGCTCAACAGGCAATACCGTGCCTGTTCTGGTCTAAAATATAAATATTATCTATATATATTATATATATATTATACATATATATACACATATATGAGTTAATAATTTATTATTCTGTAAAAAATTATTTTAAACAAATTATACAAACAACTTCAATTTTTTAGTGTTCAAATGATATATGGGTATTAGAGTTTGTATTTTTTTCAAATAATATGTCTTAAGGTTAATATATCACATCATTTTTCATATTATTTACTTACTAAACGTTTTATTTAAATATGACAAACTTGCTGGTCTCCCAGAATGAAACTCGAAACCCTACCCCAGCGGGCAAGTACCTTAACCACTAGATCAACAAGCATACTACGTATGCATGCACGGTTATTTGGAAAACATTAATAAAATCGCAGGACTATATTCCTGCCTTGATTATGAGTCGAAAATGTTCAAGCAGCCATGACCTAATATGAATAGTTACGGATATATGGAAATAAAAACACTTGTTTTTAAAGTTCTACCTTTTTAATTTTCCGAGATGCGTTTCGCCTTATGAAGTTGTATAAACTTTCCTTTTAAACAATAAAATTAGTTATGGAATTATGCAATATCAAGGTTTGCATTTTTTTCAATATTTCTGACTTATTTTTTACAAAACGTTTATTAAATAAAATAATAAAAAATCTGCAGAAATTCCAATTGGAATGTTTTCCAATTGTAATTGGAAGGTTTTGATCAATTTATTTGACTTAATTAAAGACAATGAATTTTTCATTTTCGATATAAGTTACTGTAATGATAGTCCAACATTTTACAAAAAATATGTCAGAAATATTTAAAAAAAATCAAACTTACATGTCACGTATCTTAATAACTATTGATGTTAAGGTCACGGTTGCTTGAACATTTTCGACACATAATGAAAGCAGGAATATATATTCCTGCGAGTTATTAATGTTCTCCAAATATTTGATTTAAATACAAAAATTAAACTTTTTTTGAGCGAGGTTATTAATGTTTTCCAAATATTCGATTAATAGGATGAAACTTTACAGGTGCCGCACTACACATGGTATTATGAGCTTTCTACGACTAACGACCGAAGTAGTAAATTTGTTTGAGATAACAATTAGTTGCTGTTTAGCTTCTAATCAATTATATTATGTATGATATTATAGTATGAAATTTACAATGCCAAAAAGACTCATTTCAACTAATAAGGAGGAATTAATTTAAATAGGAATATTGAATTGAAGATTTTGCAAAACATTTAATAGAATATGACCATACATTTAATATTAACACAGGTTTAAAAATTTTACATTTTAGTTATAAGATCCCACACATAAATAACCTAGAAATACTTGAAATTAGGAAAAATGTTAATATTAATTCAAATTTAATAAATACACAGACAAAATTATTGCATAACCCAATATTGAATATTTTTCCACTTATTAACATACAATCCTCTCCATAATAAATGAAAAAACCATTAAAAATTTGAAAAATCCAAAATTATACTATAATTATTTTATTTTTACAAAGAAAATTTGATAGATCTTCTTGATCGTCGCCACGAGTAGTCTACTTGCAAAATTTCAGCTCGATTGGATCACGGGAAAGGGGTTAAAAATCGATCCAAAGTTTTTTTGTCAAGCAAGCAAGCAGACGCCACGAGTTAAAAGAGAGAAATTAAAAAAGTTACCCATAAAAACAAGTTTTTACAATACTCCCTTTCGCATGTTCGGGTTTCGTGTCTACTTTATGCGTCAGAATCTCTGAAAAAAAAACTTACTGAATTATATGAAAAAAACATTAAAAATTTGAAAAACCCACTAATTATACTATAATTATTATTATTTTTTAACGAAAATTTTATAGATCTTCTTGATCGTCGCCACGAGTCTGCTTGCAAAGTTTCAGCTCGATTGGATCACGGGAAAAGGGTTAAAAATCGATCCAAAGTTTTTTCGACGGCAAGCAAGCAAGCAGACGCCACGTGTTAATATAAAGGGAGTAAAAAAAAGTAACCCATAAAAATCAAGTTTTTATTATATTCCCTTTCTCATTTACTAGTTGAAATTTTTTTTCTCTTAACCTACGCGTTGGGCTTCGGTCGGACGACGCTACGAAAGGGAGTAATAAAAAATTTCCAAAAATCCAAAATTATACTATAATCAGGTTTCGCGTCTACCAGACGCGTTGAAATATTTTCATATAACTTAATAAGTTGTATGAAAAAACCATTCAAAATTTGAAAAATACAAAAATGTATTAATTTTTTTAACGAAAATTTGATAGATCTTCTTGATCGTCGCCACGAGTCTGCTTGCAAAGTTTCAGCTCGATTGGATCACGGGAAAGGGGTTTAAAATGGATCCAAAGTTTTTTCGTCAGACAAGAAGACAAGCAGACGCCACGAGTTAAAATAAAGGGAGTAATGACTTATTTTTCTTAACGTTTGAATTCTCCTAAACGCATTCTTTAAGGTGCGCGCGGTGTTACACTGTAACACCCTTAAGTACTCTTCGAATAATACAGTACTTGGTCGAATAGCAAGGATGTTCCAAGAGGACTAGAGCTCTCCATTCTCTCTCTTCTGCTCTCAATTGCATTCTTGCTTTACTCAATCTATTCCCAGGGCTTTGTGAAGACCTTCTACAAAAGAATTTTCTCTGACATTTCTTTCGTTCATAGTACATTTTATTTAAACTGTATTGTAATACTAAAAATTTGTTGATGTCCCAAATTCTTTTCTTGTATTAGGCGTCTTCATAAATTACAAATTACAAACGATCGTTGATGATCAATGAGTTAATAATTAATCCAAATTACATAATAATTGATTATGTAATTTGGATTAATTATTAACTCACATTTTTTTATAATTCTTATGCAAGTACAGCGATTTTATTCATTTTAAATCTCAATATTATTGACTGATGTAGCAATTACTGTGTGATGCAACATTTTTATTTTAATTTTCATTAAGCTAAATATTACACTACACACACGTTGAGTTATTTTCTCATTACTGCAGTTTTCAAGAGCAGCGCTTCTCATCGTCAGGTATTATTGATTATTTGATGAGAGGGACTGCTTTTCTCGAAAATTAGTAGCGATGAAATAACTCAAATACAAGTGTGTAGTAAAATGTTAAGTTTAAAAAAAATGAAATATTTACATTACCTCACATTTAAATTCATATTATTCTTTTGTTAGATCTGTTTATCTGTGGTATGACAGAAAACTACGCCTCCTGGGATGACGAAGTCCAGCTGTCCCTCCATCTTTAAGATGTTCTTCCCGATGGTCGTCGTCCAGAGAGGATTTAATTAGCAGCTGTATGCACGAGTCTGTCACTGACCATACTGGCTACGATCCCTCCAGAATCTCCTTCTGGATCTACTCCCTCGTGATATGTCCTCTATTTTACAAATTTTCCTTTTGTCACCATTTCGGACACGACCACGTAAAATTTTCCAGTAGTGGATCTCAGCACTTTCATTTCAGATGTTTTGAGGCGTCCTTTGGTACGAACAGTGTCAGCTCGCGTCTCTACAGCATATGTCATGATAAGTCAGGACTTGTATGTCCTGACCTTGCTTTCAATACGCATATATGTTTGTTCTCCCAGACCAAATTTCTGAAACACCCTGATACGGCAGATGCTTTCTTACAGATACAGATATGATACAGATCACTTTCTTTCACTTCACTTCACTTCAGTATACAACTTTCTACAGCTGAATATCTGAAGCTCATGACTTGCACCTCTAGCTCATCAATATCTATACTAATATATAAAGAGGTAAGTTTGTGAGTTAGTAAGTTTGGATTTTGGATTTTGGACTCCGAAACTACTCATCCGATTTCAAAAATTCTTTCACCAACATTTAGAATAGACTTTCAGAGTGGACATAGGTTATATATTATCCCGTTAAAATAAAAAGGCTATTCGTGGTGACCTATTTTACAACTAAAGTCGACGAAAAAATGGTCGAGCGATGCATTTTTTAAGAAAGCTACCTTTTAACAGTACGAGATATTAAAATACTTTGTATAGAGAAGTTGTAGAACTCAAAAAGTTCCATAAAAATTCAAAAGACATATATCTATATGTAAAGATAAATACAGAAATTGATAAAATATTACTAAAAGTTATTAAAAATCTACGAAAAAAGTGTGTATGAATATTCCTTGTTGGTTGTTTTGATATTGTTAAACTTTTACTTTTGCTGATTGATATTGACATATTTAGCCCTTGAGATGCAATTGTAAAATGTGTGCAATATTCTATGCAAGTCATCTTCACACTCGGCTATTATTGTTGAATCATCTGCGTAACATATTACATTATCTTTTATATTTAAATTATATTTATTAATCAAAATGTAGAGCAATTTAAACTCTGGTATGTCTCTGTATAAAAAATAGATATTTTATTTTTTAATAATAGAGTGCTATTGAAGCATGAAACATGAATTACATACCAGCTATTGTATAATACACCTTTGTAGTTCGTAACCTTAATGACCCGTTAGAAGTGGTAACGACAGCGGAACTGAAATCATGACCTATAATGGACTCGGGAAGTCTGATGCGCAAACATCAGGAGAAAGTGTCTGTACGATTGTGCACGATCATCTTCTACAGTCAGCTGCGTGTATGGAAGTTTCGCAATTAATAAACCGAATACACGTTCAATAGTCCAACTATGATAATAATATATCTCTCGGATGTGCGCCACGTAATCTTGGATAAGTTGCATCCGAGTTGATTGAAAAATTTACGACGAAATTGTCATCGATGATATCATAACATTTTTGATTGCTCTCAATTTTTTTGTTTGTCGCATAGTAAAAAGTAATGTACAATTGAAATCAATTCAAATCCCGATTTGATCATATTTTTATTTAAAAAAGATGATTTTATTAATTATTTAAATCTACTTGTATTCATTAATTACACCTACATGTTTCGGAAAAACCTTTCCATCATCAGGGTGTTTTATAAATATCAAAATATCAAAATGAAATATGTTTTTTGTTTTTCTAAATTATTTTAAAATTTATTTTTAAATATTATTGCTGAAGTTCTTGATTACTAAATTTTAGAATTGGGCTAGTAGTTAAATTAAATTAATCATTAATAATATTTTCTTTACTTTTACATGCTTTACTAATTTCTAATGAATCTAAATTATTCAATTTCAGACCAAAATTATTTATGTTTAAAATAGATAGTCCTAATTTTTTATCAAAACCATGATCATTTTCTAATTAATGATTTGAAAATTCAGAATAACATGATTATTCAGAGATTTTAAATGCTATTTTACTGTTACATTAAAATTTCGACTGGTTTTTCCAATAAAAAAGACTGTACAATCGTTGCACGAAAGTTTATAAACACCTGAATTAGTAAATAATCTTTATCTTTTGAATTTATGAGGAGTTTTTCTACATTTGTATTAAATACAGGTCTCATATTTTAGGATGTTTTGAAATTTCATTCGTAAATGTATTAATATATAAAATTCTTCACCAATAATCATTAATATTATCTCTGAATTGTATAAAAATTGGTGAGTTATATTCAAGAGTTATAGTCTTCAATTATTTTTTTTTTAATTCATCAATTAATCCTGTACTATATCCATTATTAAATGCTATTTATTTTATTGTATTTAATTTCATTTGAAAATTAGAATGAGTCAATTAGAATGACGATGGAAAGATTCTTCCGAAACGTGTACCTAGGTGTAATTAATGAATATAAGTAGATATTATATAAACAAATAATAAAATCTTTTTTTTTAAATGTCAATCTACAAAGTTGCTCAACCAATTGAAAAAATATTATTATGTATTTTTAATGAGACACTTACATAATAATGGGTACAAAACACATAAAAAACAATACATTATTATATAAAACTCCGCCTATTATCCCGATTACAAGTTTCTTTGACCTGCTCTACCATAAAGATACATGTATATTTAGTGTGATCATAGTGTAAACAAATATTATTTCACTAAGATAAATTATAGAAGTCTCACAGAAACGAAACTATTTATATGAGAAACGTGTATGAAAGGCTCTTATGGCCCGGGGCTTACGATCTGGCTTATAAGTGATCATTCTACACAATGCAACTTTCACCAATTCCATCGTAGAAATATCCACATATTATCAAATTTCTTATACATAGTTTAAATTATGTTCCAAATTCGAAAACCTTTCTTATATTTAAAGGGATTATGCCAGAGACATCTGTAGTAGAAATAGAAATGATAAATAATGCTAATATATATACCGGCTCGCATCACAAGTAAATTATAACCCGATCGTCAGGTCCAACAATGAGAATACCAACCACAAACTACGTGTATAGTGAAAGAAAAAGAGACTATGTTGTGCCATGAATCTTTAATAAACTAAATAAAGAATTCTTCGATATGTTGCAAGACAGAAAAATTCCATTGGCCTCGAAAAAGTCCAATATGAAAGAAGCTATAATACGCAATTTATTATGTACTCTGTAATCATCCATAAAAAAAATTAAAAATAATGATAAATAGTGAAAAAATTATTTGTTAGGAGGATTAAGTGGAGTATTAATGTAGGTACGTGTTCTCAGAACGTACATATAAAAATATAGTTAAAATATTATTTCGCTGGTAGCTATACATGCGTGTTTCTTCTTCTTTTTCTTCTTCTTCTTCATCAGCCTTCGTCTCTCCACTGCTGGATATAGGCCTTTTCCTTCTCTTTCCATCCTTCCTTGTTGTTTGCTAATTGTAGCCATTTCTTTCCCCCCACATCGGCTATATAATCGGCCCATCTCTTTTGAAGTCTTCCGATGCCTCTTTTATTCTCCCAAGGTCTCTATTTCAGAACTCTGGGAGACCATCTTGTAGCATCCTGCCTTGCAACGTGTCCTGCCCATTGTCATTTTAGCTTCGCTACACGATCCATGATATCCACTACTCTAGTTCTGCGCCTAATTTCGTCATTTCTAATTCTATTTCTTAGGCTTACTCCAAGCATGGATCTCTTCCTGGAACGTTGCGTGCATTTGAGGTTTTCCACACTTTTCATAGTTAGGGCCATAGTATCCAATCCATACGTCATCACTGGCAGTATGCATGATTCAAAGGCTTTTCTTTTTAGGCTAATTGGGATCTCTTTGTACTCAAAGATATGTTTGAGTTTGCCAAAAGCAGCCCAGCTCATTCCTATTTGTCTTTGCAATTCTGCTGTTTGTTTATCTTTGTTCATTTTTATCTTGTGTCCTAGGTATATATATTCATCTACTATTTCAATATTATTATTATCATTGAATTTGTTCTCTGGACTCAAAATTTTTGTTTTCTTTATATTCATCTTAAGACCAACTTTGCTCGAAGCTTCGAGTAGTTCTTTTAACATTATACTTAGTTCTTTGATATTATTACTTACAACTACTATGTCGTCAGCAAATCTTAGGTGACTTAAATATGTGCCATCTATCTTCCCACCTTTTTTATCCCAATTCAGGGTCTTAAATACATCTTCTAAGGCTAACGTGAAGAGTTTAGGCGAGATTGTGTCACCTTGTCGGACATCTTTTTCTATTTTTATTTTTTCAGTTCTAGTGTCGACGTCAATTATAACACTCGTAGTTGCATTTTCATATAAAGTTTACTAATTGTATATATCTAGAGTCTATTGTCGCGTTTTGGAGTGCTTCGTGTTTACAAGATAGAAAACAGTTTCTTGTTACTTTCGTGGCAGAGCGCCGCACACCCGTTCATATACACCCACCCTCACGTCTTTGGAATTTTTTTCGTGCCAGCTTTTGCCGCATTAATCGTAACGTTTCACCAGCGATTCATCCAGAAATACCTAAACCGATTTCCGCATTAAGATTATGCGTGGGCACTAATTTGTACAAATTGCACTTTTACCTCTGGTGCGGAAGTGCAAAGAAAGTACTTTTTGACATACCCAGGCAATTACATTGTTAATTCGCTTTCTTCGCTGAGTAATTCACACAAACGAAATTTTTTCTGCGACTTAATGAGCGGCGGTATAAATTGCGTGCCTTTTGGTGCGTTCAAAAGAAAGCAACCCCGAGTAGATGAGCGTATTACGCTAATTATAAACAGTAATTTCATTAAGTTACAGCTAGCGATGCATCTGCCCGGCCGCCGAGGCGCGACCGACGTTTGGGTGTTTCGCTCGCTAAAAGGAGTCCGCGTTCTACTTCCTCGTTGTCGCTGTAATGGGGACAGCGCGTACACATTCTTGGACGACACAGTGCATTCGCAGAAAAATGTCTGTGGGAATTCTGAAGGCCGTCCGTAAATTATACTTTCAATATCTATGTACATAGATGTATGAACTTCTGTAATCATTTACTACCGTATTATATATGCTTAATGAAAATTTTTTTTGGGTATTTTATTTAGGTACCAATCGGTTTCGGAAACCATTATTCCTTTTATCAAGATGATGAAACAACTGACCTTTAACGTACAATAATTATAATAATTTTTATATATCAGAACATAGAAAAAAAAACATTTTTACTTTTCATGTAAATTTGTTCTAAGTTTAATGATTTGGAATCGAACAAAGGAAGTCGTGCTAGGAGACAGGTGATGCCACGACGCCGTTCGGATCTCCACAGTTGCATCAGGCGGACCTGCGCTGCGCACCAACAGAGTTTCTTTGTTTTTTATTTCACTTGTTACTTGTGCATCTTCACTTGCTCCCGGAGCATATCTCCGGTAAAAAATAAACAACAACATCAAAAAACATTATTTCATTTCATTAACTCTAAATCTTCCCTAAACATTTATTGTTGTATCATTTGCTCTTTAACTTATCCAATCTTTTATTGCAATTCAATGTGTTTTTACCTGATTATAATATGTTTATAAACCTGAAACCCCACAGATTCAAAAAAGAAGTAAATATAGAGTCTATTCATTTGTGGCTAGAACTTAAACCGTGGGTCGATTTTCTGAGTAAAACTGATGCATGTGACATAGAACATAAGGGATATGGTAGGTCATTTATGTGTATATCGAAAATATGTTCATAAGGTCTTTTGGACCAGCGAGTGGCTATGTGAGTACATAAATGTAAAATAAAAATGGATGGTCAATAGACTTTTTAATAAACGAAAGGTTCTGAATAATATGTGTTATGCAGATAATACAGGACATCTAGCAAGTAACATTGATCATTTACAACTTTTACTGAACCAAGAAGTGAACACATGTGAGAATTTTGAGTTAGAACTTGATACAACTAAAACATAATACATACTCATTAGCAAACATAGCGCATTTGACAATGAAAATCTTTAAATTGGTAGACCGAAATTAGAGAAGGCACAAAGTATTGTACACTTGGGATCCTTCTGTTGAAATCAAAAAGCACGTGCAACCTTTATCCGTATGAAAAAGATGCTCTGCAGCCATGATCTCGACCTTCAACAAACACATAGATATGGATCATAATAAATACAGATATTCATCAACTTTAAAGTAGTCGATATCCTTTTTTAGGTAGAAGGATTTCTTCTATCGTTTAACTACATTTCTGTTGTGCTACAGATCTCTCAAAATTAATTCAATATAAGATTTTTCATCCATATCACACACAATGTAAATATGCGTACTCTTTGAAACTATCCATATTCGGAAATCCAAAAATAATTCACATAAGAAAGAAAAACATTTCTTCGCTCTTGTTTCTCAAGGTTTATTGAATGAGCTACACCATGAGCTACAATGTGGAAAAAATCAACAACTTCTACGGAGCAAGAACAACAGAGAACACAATACCACGACTCTTCAATAAAATACCGGAGCACGTCAAGAATATCATCCAACCTACAAGGAGAGGAAGGGAAATAAGGAAATTCCTACTGAATAACTTGACTCTGTAAAAGACAAATCACATCCCTCATATTGTTGGTCTCAAAACCTTTTTATTTTAACCTTCAGCTGTTCCATATTTTTTTTAATATATCTTGATCTCAATGATTCATATTAATGTTCAGTGTTTTAGTTGGGAGCAAAGCGTAGATCATAAAGAATCGGAGAAAAAGTATTGAAACAATTAGAAAAGTGGCGCTAGAAGAAATAAGCTGAATGGAAACAGATACAAATGAGAAAACGTTGAAGTTTTTTTTTTTTAAAAAAGGTTTAAGTATTGACATAAATGTTAGAGTATATATGTACAAGGGTGTGTGTATGCATAAGTGTATACATGTATTTTTATTTTGTATTTATTAATCTTCAACTCACTTCACTAGGAAGAACCTGTGCCGAGATGAGCAGCTTACAATATAACGAGAACAAAATAATATAAATATAAACATAATTCTACGTAACTATAAAATTAATCAATAATTGAAGATACAAATATAAAATGTGGATAGTAAACACAGTAGATATTATTGAATACAAAAGCAATAGTAAAAAGAATATATGTATGTAAAGAGTCGAATGTATGGATAGTAACATATGTATATTACGTATCTGTGAATGTATGAACGTTTGTGTATGTATGAACGTATGAACTGTGAATGTATGAACGAATGTATGGATAGTAACATATGTATATTACGTATCTGTGACATGCAGTCAGTACAAACATAGGTGATGCTGTTGCTGAAGGTGCTAATTATATGCTATTTGGGAACTGGATACGGTTGTATTTTAATTTTGTTACGTAATTCGTGCCTTTCTTAACTTTTAATACCATACAGGCGTGTGTATGCGTGGGTGTTTGTAGCTGCAAAACTGTCTCAAAGTTGAATAAAATAAATAACATCCGGCTAATGAACACCTAGTTCAAAATGTTTCAGATCGTTTTTATTATAGAATCAACTATTTTTCAATTTTATATTTTGAAGCAAAATTACAACATTTATAAAATATTTATTCTTGCCTGTATAAATTTTTCAAATCTTAGATTAAATTAGTTCACGTAGAAAAGTTGTCATTGCAGTTGTCATTGCGTCAAGATAATCCGTTTCGAAGATAACAGAATAAAGACGGATTGTATCAACTCGGTACGCGGTAATATTCTCATTCTGTCAAGAAAATATATGATATGTAATTAACACCTGTGTGTACAATGTAATCAAATTTAAAAAAAAATTTAGATCAACTCAGGAAATGTCACTAAATCATATTTAGTTTAGTGATAGAGACGATGGAATTTCAGATAAAAGATGGAAACAAAACGTATTTCAAATTTAATACCATTGCATTATCTGGGGATTCTATATAAAAACTACAAAACGTTGTATGGTTTTACATTTACTCGTAACAAATAGGTACTTACTGCCCGTACGAGGAAAAAAACATTTCACTTGATTTCATCAGATAAGTCATCGAATATGGTGTTATCCACAATTTGAGGTGTTTAATTTCAAGAATAGTAAACACGATTCCTAGAAATATTATTTACCAATAAGATGTATATTTTATTATATCCCCCAGAGACTTGATAATGTAGTCATTAACTGTGTCCAGCTAAGAGTTTCGTAAGTAGCCCGATAAAAAAACGCAAGAAAGTCTTCTAATGACGCCTTGGAAGTCAGCTTTAACGTTGCGTTGAATTTTTTAAGATAGTTTTTCTTTAGCTTGTGCAACCGATTTGGATGAAGTCCTTTGCTGCAAACGTCCATATGAAAATGCCTCACACGACTCTCCGCCGCGTGGTGTGCTAATATTATTCAAACTATCCGGGTCAGTAGGTTTCTTCTCTAGCCTAATATTGTTGTCATTACGCGAAGTTTTTTCCGTGTTGAAGCATTTTGTTGCATCACTGAACAAATTAAATCGCATATTGTTGATATTTGTTTCTCACAACGGTGATTACCATTGTCTTTTTAGCCAATCTGTGCTGAAGCTTCGCGAGTACTTTTCAGGTCGCGAGATTCTCAAGAACCTAATATCTAATTTAACCGGTTATGTTGATCCAAATTCATTTTATATATTGATGTTGGCAAATAATTATTATATGTCATGTAATCTTTAACAAAATAATAAATTATTCATTCAGCACATTAATAAATCTTACATTCGAGCGAATATGCCCCATCATATACTACAGGAAAACTTTTTTTTGCAATTTGATATTCAAATAAATCGAGTGATGTTAATTAAGAATTACTACAACAATATTATCCTATATAAATTAATTGTATTACGAATTACTTATTATCTTGATTAGTAAAAGCGAGCGATCATGACACATTCCTTTTTTCTTCATATTCCCTATTAGATATGTTTGTTATTGTGAATGTGGGTCCACTTCCTGACTGCCGTTTGCCCGACAAGCCAACTTCCCGAATGCCAACTGCCCGACAGCCCTACTTCCTGGCAAGAAAATATTTCACATTTAAGATTTGTATTCTTGTAACATGTAATACCATACAATTCTTTTTGCATAAATTCTTCACTCCTTAAAAACCTCATTTTGTCCAAACCTCGTATATGTATATGCAAATGATTTATGATGCTGTATTTTTTTTGTTCTTCCATTTCTTCTTATATCTTCCCCTTTTTAAAAGTAGATCTGTCCTTTCCTTCCAATTCCTGATTCCCCTTTTACCTTTAATTCCTTGACTTTCATGTTTTGTTCTTAACTTAAACCTTTAATTTTTTTTTATAACTTAAGCTATTTTTGCTGTATGTTAATAAAAAAAAACATGTTAATTATGTGGAAACGTGGAAAAAAAGATGGTCTCTATATATTATTTAATCATGTGTAATCTGATTTTATTAGTACTGTTAGTTTCCCATAAATAAATAAATTAAATAAATAATTCTGATTCATTTCAAACCACAGACCACAAAAATATTAATATTGTGTGTTTTAAACGTGTTAGAATATTTTTTTCTACTCAGCTTCCTAAGGATATTATGCTTGATTGTACCTATTGTTTACAATATATATGTAATTTGTAATTCCCTCTTAATAGATGATGTTCCAATTGTCGTTCGTCCCTACGCCTTGGAGGCAGAGAAAAGGTTTTATGTGGACGCCTCCCCGTCCCGCTCACATTCCTATGAGTGTCAGCGGGGCGGTAAGTGCGGCCACTTTAGCATTAAAAAATGTCGTACATGGGTGGCAAAAGTGTAGGGCCGGGAGCTATTGCTCGTAGAACAGCTCTGGGTGTGTGGTGGGTCCCTCTTCTCTGTACCAATTGTTTATAAAAATATTTTAAAATTTTAATAGCATTTAAAGAAAACTTAATAGTACACACTCCTAGCAGACTAATATTTTTTTAATTTAAATAGTGTTTAAAAAAACTTAATAGTACACATCTTAGAGAAATACCCATACTAAAAATTACATCTGAAAATAGTTTCGTGTGTTCTGGTGTGTTTTGTTGTAATTTTTGTTTCAAAAAAGTTATATTAAAAAGACATTAAAAAATATAACTTTATAGTAAACACTAGTAGTTAAAATTAACAGAGTATTACAAATACCAAGCCTAAAACCTTTGCCACATATATAAAAGGCACCTAAAAAGTAAAATTAGTCGGATATAAATATATCCATCTTATTTTACATTTACGACGGTAAAATTAGTTAGAATAGATCCTGGTGGAATAGTTTAGGCTAAAGATTGGTCAAATGGTAGCCATTATGTAATAACCATACAATATGCTAAACGTATAATCACGACTCATCAGCATGAAGATGTAGCAAAAGTTAATTATTAAAGCTAGCAGTTTTCCCACTGGATTTACTAAGGCTTTGATGTTTACTTATACATAAATATGTCCATCAATAATCTTTGTCAACTGAAACGGGCATGATTATTCAAACCTTTTAAATGGAATGCGCATTTCTTCATAAACTTACCGTCTCGAAAAGATACATTATACAGTATTTTAATATAAACACAGGGAAATTCAGATGTTTGCGACCACTTTTTAATTTATATCAAATGTATTCATTTATTTAAATTTATTAAATTTGTAACAAAATTAAAAAGAAGTATGAATATGTATTGAATTTAACTTTTAAAGTACATTAGGTACATTACAAATAAAATAAAAGTTTTTTTTTTGATATCACTTGAAGTCTGACATCATAAATTTATCAAATGATTCGATTTTAATTGTACTAATTTTTCTTCTTTGTTTATCTTAAAATAAAGACCAGTTCGTTAGTATTATTCATAAATAAGTTATTTTTTTATGTCAGATATTTTTTTAAGTTTTGTCTAAAAATGAAACTTTATTAAATATTTCCTTTGTAATATAGTATTAGAAGTGGAACGATTGTGGAAAACTATTTTGAAGTCTATTGTTTCAGAGGTAAGTTTGTAGAACTCCATGTGTATTTTGAAGTCAACTGTCAAAAACTAACAAAATAGCAGATATCCTCCTCAAGCCGTAACGCAAATTCAAAATTTAAATTTATTTAATCGCCAGCTGTGTTTGCGTGTGGTATTAAAAATATTAGTTACATACGAAGCCTATTTATTATTATTTCCGGCACTTGATTTATGATAAAATAATATAACCATAACTTCATCAACAATAGCAAAATAATAATATAATCACATCTTGTTCTAGTGCGGTGCATAGTAACCATCTACCATTTTCATCTTCTCCTCGGTCTATGGTTTTTTGTATGGTGTTTATACAAAATCTTATAATAGCTAAGAGCACAAAAAAAGCAGCAGTAATCTTAACGTCTATAATATTGGCGAGTATCGACACTTCAAAATAATGAAACGAGGGCATCACAGTTAGCGCCTAGGGCCTCGCGCGAGAGGCTCTCGGCGAGTGTGAACAGCCACCGTAACAGCAGTCTAGCCACATGTACTCAGAGTATCGTAGACTTGAAGGATGAAGGAAAAAAATTGGAACAATTCATGTCATCATTGTATTAAATTTTTTGCTTTTTTCACTGGCTGAAAAATTATATTATAAACAGAGAGCCATATGTAAAAATCAACACGTTCACCTCCTATAAATTCAGATCGACCAGTGGTGTCCCTCAGGGATCCCACTTGGGACCGATCCTATTTTTACTTTTTATAAATGACATAGCGACCGTATTCCACGATGTTTTTATGGCTACTGTAGTAACTGTAATGATAGTACAACTTTTTACAAAAAATGAGTCAGAAATATAACAAAAATGCCAACTTTGATGTGGCATATCTCCATAACTTGACAAAATCATGACAGCTTGAACATTTTCGACTCATAATTAAGGCAGGAATATAGTCCTGCGAGGTTATTAATGTTTTCCAAATAACCCTGTATATTTAGAGCCGTTCATATAAATAAATAAATTTAAAAATTGTATTGACCGAACCGTTTGGTACATGTACAGAAATTATTTTTTGTAATTTAAATCGATCGATGCGTGTGATATTTTTAACACTCACTGTATTTTCAGATGCATGCGTTGGTAAATAATGATCACCTGTTGCTTGGATTTTCGCAATCTGAATACAAAACCGGCAGCGGGCCGCCTCCTGCCATTAAGTGTACGAGGATGACCAGCGAAACTTGCGTAGAAATGTTTTTCATATGCACTTATAGTCATCACCTTAATACGATAATTTTAAAGGCGGTGCAATGGCGTTATGCAACTTAGGAAAACAAGTTTAGATGCATCGCGCGCGTCCGAATAAAGGCACGGCATCGCAAGGGGCGAGTAGTTTGTACGGAGGCAGTACAAGGGGAGATCTTTCCTAAACGTCTTCTGAGCGATTTACCTACAAGCCAATGAGGTTAATGTTTTATTACTGTTTATACCCTTCAAACATTAACAACTGGTATTATACAACAACGCAGAAGAGTGGACATTAAGTATGTACTAGGATGTTTTATTTATTTTTTACACATTCAATACATTAGTTATTCAAAACACGTTGCAGCGTGTCGTTTGCGATCTGTTGATAAGAACAACACTCCGCCACCTATTTCCTAATATTTAATTCCTATTGAAACAGTTTATTGACAAACAAATTAACGTGTTACTCATATAACAATAATGTTAAGAAACATATGAGTAATTATATTCATTGAATGTTTATTACAGTGACAAATTTGTGACAGTGACAAGTTTTATGTATTTAATTCGGATTTTTAGTCGTTGAAGATAATGTGTATTTTCATAATTCATTATATCACGAAAAATTAATCAAGCCTGTTTTCAATTTATATAACTTTTATAACACTAATACTAATAAAATCAATAAAATTTGTAATATTTTCTGAATTTTTGTCATATAACGACAATGTACTAGCTTTAAAACTGATATTCAAAAACTAAAACACAATATAATTTAGCTGTTCACAATAAATTCACACAAATTAACACAGAGATTATTCAGACTGCTTGACGAATGCAAAAAATCTAAAGAAATCAATACTTTATTGAATTACCATCTCCTTTTAAATATTTAAGAAAAAATATATCCCTATTATTTTTTATAGTATTTACAGAACAAGAATTCTAACATATTTAAGTCGTTTAAAATACGCAGAAAATACTTCTTCTTCTTCTTCATGTGCCCTGTCGGGTCCCCCCGAGGTCGGCGATCATCTGGGAGAAAGTTTCCCTGTCCAGGGCAGTGCGGAACAGCTCTTCCACGCTTCTTATCCCGGTCCACTAACGGATGTTTCGAAGCCAGGAATGCCGCCTCCTTCCGACCCCACTACGACCCTCAATCTTCCCCTTTGACGAGCTGAAGGATGGAGTACTCTTCGCCTCTCATTATATGACCAAAGTATGAAATTTTACGGAGCTTTACTATGTAAAGTATCTGTCTGTTTGTATTTGTTCTACGTAAAACTTCAACATTACAAGTCATATCAGTCCAAGACATCCTTAACATTTTACGATGTATCCACATTTCGAACGCCTCTGGGCGATTTAGAGTAGTCACCTTCAGCCTCCATGCTTCAACCCCGTAAAGTAGAACTGACCATACATAGCATTTGATCAACCTTTGTCTGAGTTTCAAGTTTAAGTCGTCATTACAGAGTAGACTTTTCATCTTATTAAAAGATGTACGGGCTGCCTCTATTCTACATTTGATCTCCGTATCAGGGTCCAGATTTTCAGTAATAATACTGCCCAAATAATTAAACTGTTTAACTCTCTCAATATTGACACCCTTTAATTGAAGGCACACATTTGGATGATCTTCTCGGCTAAAAACCATAAACTTGGTCTTGCTAATATTTATGTTTAGACCATAACGTTCGCCGGTGGAATTAATTTTACTAAGCAGTTGTTGCAGGTCTTCAACACTATCTGCCAGGAAAACGGTATCATCAGCATATCGCATGATGTTGATAGCCACACCGTTGACTTTAAATTAAATTAGAAAATACCTACAATTTCAAATTGAGAGAGTGAAGAAATGCTCGTAGCTTGATAAATTTTATTTTATATTTTGGGGGGATTTAGTAGTAACTAACCCCTACAGTCGATATTATGGACCGTATTGCGAAACTAAAATGGCAGTGGGCTGGACATATGGCTCGACAGGAGGATACTAGATGGGCACCCAGAATCCTACAGTGGAGTCGCTGGACGAAAAATAGAAGCGTCGGAAGACCTCCCAAAAGGTGGTCTGACGACATTGTCCAGCAAGCAGGAAGAAACAATTGACTACTAACAATTTCAAAATGGAAGTGACAAAAATGCTAAAACTCCGCCAAATATAACAATTGACTTTTGTCCTTATTATTATTATTATTTATTATTTAGAACTATTATGTCAAATGTTATCCATAGACCTTTCAGGTCTCTATCATATTTTAAATTAATAAAATTTTAAAAAATTGTACCTATAATTATTCTTTATTATTTATTTTTTTAATTTTAAATTTTTTTAATTAAATGTGAAACTTTCTTGTCAACAACACATTTTTTTCGGAATACAATTCAAGCCAACTTAACATTTCCCCCCACAGTCAAAAGTAGGTTATCGAAATTAACATTTTTTGATTTCCATAATGGTAATTTCATTTCCAACCAACTCGGCTAAAAAGCTGGTGCTTAATTGAAAATTAATAAAAAATAAACATTCGTGAAAAAGTCAGACACTTCGAGCTTAAAACGTCGCCTGGGGCCCAACAGTAATCATGATAATGATATCTAATTTTATGCCAATTTTGAGACTGATTCTAGGAATTATTTTATATTTGCATCAGAAAGTAAAGTGACTTCGTAAAAGTTAATATTTAATATGGTAAATGAATTTGCGTGTACAACAATCTAACTGCAAATTTTTATTGAACTTGAAAACAAATAATATTTTAAATAATATATATAAATAATGTTCACTTTATTATTTTATGGTAGTATAGATATTTTATCTAAGATAAGATTTTCAAAAGGGCAGATTGTATAAAAAGACAAATTTTCGTTAAACAACCAGAAAAGATTAATTAAAGTTGTTGAAATAGTTATAATGTTCTCAGGTTTTCAAGGCCATTCGGAATCATCTAGTCAGAATTTTCTGGGATATTCTGCCGTGTATATACGACCTTTCGATTAGCTATATTTTTTATTGTTTATTAAGTATAATCCATGTATATTTTTTGAGATATCTTGCAAAACTGTATTAACATTTTGTACGCAAGAATACATTCCAGTATAGGTTATATGTTAAGACCGCATTACTTATTATTAAGTAATTATATTAAACCAAATTTATTAAAAAAAAAAAAGTTCAGTCTTAAATACACTGCAATTCAAAAATTATTCAATTAAATCGGTATTATTGTTTATGTAAATCGATATTTGTTGTTTACATGAAACAAATGCACAACACTTAAATAAAATGTCCTTTGAAAAAATAATATATATTTATTTATTTATCTTCATCTTGTTACATGACATAGGAGATAGAGCCGCTCATCTCACTAGGAAGAACCTGTGCCGAGATGAGGAGCTGAACAATATTGTGACAATAATGTCTTCTCGAATAGTGTTGTGTAAAAAGTTAAGAGTAGGGTGTCCACACTGACTATGACAGAATGGACACCAAAGACATTTGGATATCACTTCCATCAGTCTGCATAACACCCTTAACCATTTTTTTAAAAAGTGACAGAGTGTTAGCACTCTTAATATTTTCAGGAAGAGCATTGAAGAACAAAGGAGCCTTGTAAAAAAAACTTCTTTGTCCAAACACTGTCTTGGCATTTATTGGCTGATACATAAAAGAAGTGGACATTCTAGTATGGTGCATTTGCTGGGTTCGTTTAATAATAATTTTGATTTTGCTAGAATTTGCACAGAGTTTGAATAATGGCAAGCTGGCTGACAGTTAATTTATATCCCACAACTAATTATATATTTTGAATGCTAAGTGAGATTGTTCAGGTTATAAAGGACGAGTTACTGAAAATCAATCAAAAATTGCAATTTTTAATGAAATTTAAAATAAACTAAATTTTAATAAGTATAATTATTAAGTTCTGCAGGTTAAGCGTTATTTTAAATGTGACAGATGTTTCGGCTTGTAAGTCTACTAGCAAACAATTCAAACCCCGTATAATTGGATCCCTCTGGATAATTAGATGTTTTCGTTGAAGCCCTATATTAAGATTTTTTCTTAGGCAATTATCATTAAAAGATTTATGAAATCCGGTTTATGAAATTCTATGTTACGCTTAGTTATCAAAATTCCCCGTTTTTTGTAAGTGATTTATTAAAATACTTTGAAAGTTCCTCTATTTTGTTGTTATTTATTGAGATTATTTCATTAAATATTAATGTATATCCTTGATTTTGGATTACTTAAACATATTAAAAAGTAGACAGAAGATAATTTTTATTTACTATTTAATAGAGTTATATTTGGATCATTTGTGCGTTTATTGATTTCAGTTATTCAAATAATTAATTTAAAACCATTGGTTTCTATACGTAAAGGTGTTGGCGCGTTATTATCGAGTGGGACATGGTTTTCATTTAATAAATTTGATGCAAATTTTGAGTCAAAATTTTTATTTTTGTAACAGCACATACGTTCCGTGAACCTATTTGGAAAATTCATTCCCGTTTGTCCAATATATGTGGCATTGCAGTCTTTAGGATCACATGTTAATTTATATACGCCACTGATTTCTAATTAAGAAAAAAAGTAACCCATCAAGACCAAGTTTTTACTATACTCCCTTTCTTTGTAAAATATAACAGTAATTAAAGACGAATTAAAGCATATAACATAACACTAAACTTACAGAAATTTAATATATTTCTAAAATGTCAGATGTTTTGAGATGTCAAGATTTTGATAGATTCAATTATCATCAATATCGTACCTTATGAATTTCCAGCGTCAAATAATTTAGTCAGAATCAGATTTGAGTAATGTAGAATTCTTCAAAACTAAGCAGAAATCTAAAAGAAATAAATTATTATTTGATTTTTTTCCCAAAAAAAACAATTTTGCTGTCATCTGTGAACCAATTGTTTTGTAAATTTTCGAAATTCGTAGTGATGTACCCATTAAACCGATGGAGTAATTCAAATTTAGAAAATATTCCGCGACGTTATCGGGCTGCGCGCCGTTGCTAATCAAACTTTTCTAATGATTCCAATTTGAAAAAACCAACAAAATTTCTAAAAATCCGAAATTACACTTCATCTTGATCGTCGCCACGAGTCTGCTTGCCAAGTTTCAGCTCGATTGGATCACGGGAAAAGGGTCAAAAATCGATCCAAAGTTTTTGTTGACGGCAAGCAAGCAGACGCCACGAGTTAATATAAAGGGAGTAAAAAAAACATGGAGCTCTACAAACCAAACACAAAAAAAAAAAATAGCGGTGAAGAAGAAATCAATCAGAATATTAAGTATGTACATAAAGATAAGAGAAATGGGGATGTAGTATGATAAAGCACGTAACGTGAACGAATAACGTGAAGACGTCAAATAATTGAAGAGCCGGTAGTACTCGTCATGATGACTACGTAAAATATGAGTATTTGAAAATCTAAACGCATTGAACGCGTATTCAAAAGCTTTTCATTGCTCCCAGACTCTGATAAAGATGCGGGCTTGCAGTGTGTTACGCAAACTGTATCTAGCTAATGTAACACGTTACATCATTCTACAGTATTTGTATGTAAAATAAATCGAAAAATGTTGCGCCAGTGAATAAGAAGTAAGGCAAAATACGGAATATTATTACCGGACTAGAACCATGATTTAAATAAAGCTGTCACTTATAAGTCCTATACGAATAGGGTTGAATTAAAAATAATCGATAAATCTAGTCCTGTAGTCCTGGATTTTTCTCCCGTAAAGTGTTGCGATTAAACTCGTTTAAAAACATTTATTCGTATATTTTAATAAATAAACGAATAAATTCTAATATATTATTTTAAAAATCATTTTCACGTCTTCTTCAATAACAGCAAAATAACACGTGTGGCATAGACATATGACATATTAACAACATTTGTGGTAACATTATTTATATTAATAAAAAGAAAATAATTTGTATAAAACCACTATTTAATGAATAATCAACTTATTTGGGACCAATGTTCCCGTCATCAGGATTATACTAAATATTAAATGTTAATAAACATTGTATCCTAACGAAGGGTCGTTGGTTCTGAAAAAATTTGATATTTTCAGTATAATATAAGTGGTGAAAACAAAGTACATTTTAATTAATTATATAATTAAACTAACGTATTTTTCAGTTTTTAATATTTCATAATATTCTGCCAGATAAGTATTCAATTCCGAGTTTTTTTTTCAAATAAATGTCACGCGTCTTGTTCTCACTGCACGTCACTGTTATATAATTATATAAAACAAAATTGTGCATCTGTTCCCCGTGCAATTCTAATACACCTTACACCGATCTAAACTAAAACATATTTTCATCATTCTGTAGAACTCCGCGCAAAACATAAACAATATCCCCTATCCTACCTTTTTCCCGATATAAATATTTCATTATATACATAGAATGTTCTTCTTTGGAACCCTGTTCAAGACATAGACACTATCTCCCTCTCCTGATATGAGAGCCTGCGCTAAACATTGGCCACTGTTTTCCGGCTTAATAATGTAAATTAAATTTTAAATTATAATGAATCTAGGCAACGCTAGTTAACTATCGTTGGTATTTAATATATACAAGCATGTATATATACATATATTTTTCATAATGTACATAAACCAAAAATCATAATGTAGATACATATTCTCACGATGTATATAAAAATATCATTTTTGTCATATGGAACAGAATGAATGAACTGAAGTGAAGTTAAAAGATTGAAAAAGTGTTCCAGTGCCAGCCTCATTGTAAAGGTAAAGGAGATTCTTTGAATAAGTCATCTGATTCAAGAGATCTGAGAGATCCAATCCTGCGCCAGACATCTCCATTGAACTCTCGCAACACGTGGAGAAATTTGCAGAAGGTACTACATTACCAAGCTACAAAAAAGTATTATAATAATATAAGTGTACGCTATATTTAAGATAAATGAGAGAGTTAAAACACAAATTATAAACTGTACTTCTGAGAAGCTCAGCATGTCCCATAATAAAGACCAACCTTAATGTACAATATAATCTATCTGGTTAAAATAAATGGTTTAAATATGTATTATAATAATATAAGTTGTACGCTGTATTTAAGATAAATGAAACACAAAATAAAAAATGTACTTCTGAGAAGTCCCAGCATTTCCCATAATAAAAATAAACCTTAATCTATCTAAATCATGAATGTGTGGTAATAGCTTCGAAAGAGAGTTCTATAATACTTTCTGACACGCTTTATTTATAATCATTATAGTAATATATTGTACAAGAAATTTTAATCGTCCGTGAATATGATACACTTATTAAGGTCAGGTTTGCTATTATAAAACTAGTTTTGTAACGGCGTTATAAAACGTCTAAACAGATAGTTAGTTACGGAGACTTTATGCAAGCTGTTATTATTCATATAGTTCAGAAATAATTATTTAATTAACTACATATTATTACATAATATGCATGTACGTTTTAAAATAAACTAAAATTCGACTTGTAGAATGTATTACCTAATAAGAGAAATTTTTCAGAATCGTTTCATTCAACGGTTTTTTGCACAACTTCGTACTAAGGCGAAACAAATCTATGAGATGAATCTTAAAAATAACAAAGAGACCAGCAATGCGCTTCTCATGGCACGAGACATCAAAAATCATGATTTCATTATCTAAGACCTCTTATTTTTTGCATCGTAAAATAGAATATCCGCCACGGACCGCCTCAATACGATCTGCTTGCGCCAGCTGCCAGTCTCCTACACTTATGTTTAGTTTTTTTGCGATGATTAAAAACTTCATTCTTTGAATGATTTTAAAATATTTTCTCACAAAAATTTGTTGTTACTTTGTTGCCATTGTGAAAAGATTATTATAAACGTTCGGCACGGCATTGTCTCAAGACGCATCTGAATTTCGCATTTGAATGAATTTGATTCATTTTACCTCTATTAAATTATGACTTTAACTGAAATGGATTTCATTTATTAGTTACATATCAATCTGAAATATATATAATATGATAAGTTGAAAATCAGGTTACTTTTATAAGACAATATCAATTTTATCGGATTATCAAAGGGGGTTGTTCTACGTTTTGATCATTTAAAACAAATTAAAATTAAGTAATAATAATGCTACCCTCAAACTCAGTTAGATACTATTCCGAAGCCACGCAGTTACACACATTTGCGAAGCCCATAAAAATGTAAATGATATCCTAAAAAAAATTTGCCCATAGAAAGGCTTGTGAAAAATTATTGCACGAGCAATATTTATACTATATATTTTTGAATTCAATATTTATCGAAAGTCGTAGTAACAAATATGGTGGTCGTGTTGAATTTATTTGTTTTAATAATCCAGTAATCCGTACCTAATTTTAAATATTAGTACCAAAATATTATTATCAAAATCTACCAAAACATTTTGATATGTTTAATATGTAAGTGGTGAAACAAAATACATTTTTATTTGTTATATTATATTTCATTCTCTGTTTTATTAATTCTAATTTAAGGTAATTAAATATTATTTGCTATTTTTGTTCTTCTATTGCATATTAATATAATACGCTTTGCTTTTTTTTGTACTATTTGTAATTTTTTAGCATTATTTCGACGCTTACTAATAATATGCTGGAAAGTGCGGGAGAATCATAGGATGAATATATCTGTATTTTTGGTAATAGGGTTTCTAATTCTTCTAAGCAATGATGCTTTTTTGCAATTTTCTTCACAACATAGGTACTTAGTATTGTTTGTAAATTGTTTACAATAATTTCGAATCCACAATTATTTCTAGATATTGCTGCCTACGTTTTCTAATATCTCATTTTCTATTGTGAACATTTCGATGAATGTTCAGAATAATATGATCATATTTATCAATATTTTACATTTAATACCTTCTCAATAGGAAATGTACAACTATTATAAAGCCTTTGAATTTAGACGTATGCACAGCGATGATGCAACGAGTATCCTACTTGTAATCATTCTATTCTACATACCTACATGTAGTTGTATCATACAACTATCATCAGTTGTACGCAATATTTTCTATTTGTTAATGTTATATAATTTATTATATTTATGCCGTTTGTTTGCCGGTTGTAATTGTATTAGGTTTTTCGCCTCGCGCAATAATTAAATGTAAGTAAAATATAAACACGAAACAATTATAAATTATTATTATAGATACAAACTCTACGCATAATGTACGCTAATGTATTTGTACCTTTAAAGCAAAGTAATTCATTTTTTAAAACTTTAAAAAGTATCGTTTTTACTCGTATGTAGTAAGACGATAAGTAAAAATGTTCTCAGGTTTTCTAAGTATATCCCAGAAAACTAAACACAGAAGAAGATAAGTAAATTTGACACAAGTCACAATTCTTGAGAATTATGTTTAATTAAGAGAATCATGAGAATAGAAAGGAATTTTTTTCACGCTTCAACAGGTCAAGAAGCCCAATAACAGAAGCGAATCACATCACAAAACACCCAGGCTTGAGTAAATCACATAGATTAATTGTGACCTCATCGGGAACCGAACCCGGAAGCAATGTCTTACGAGGGCAATGAAACAGTGTACAAAATTGGGTGTCCACTTAAGACACTTGTGACCTTGCAGGTTCGAGCTTTATTGCAGACCAACAAGTTAGTCCAATATGTTTGAAAATAATAATAATTTTTTTTTTCGCATCAATATTCTAAAATATTATCTTTCCCATTAAAAAAAATCTTTCATCTCCCTGCCCCTCTATCCTGGTTCATTCAGAGTCAGGCTTCCTTGTGCGTACAAGGAGATGTTGGTTTGACACGTGTGTCAAGATAGCTAGCGCAAGAAAGAGGATGTGGAGGTCTAGCAACTCCATTATTCAAGCAGCTGCTATGTGGCTTGACTCCCCAATGCATGAAAAATGGACACTAATTATGCAACAGTGACTGTTCTCCATTATTTTTTTTATGTATTTATCTATTTTTATTATTATTTTCTACTTTCTATTTTTAATTTCGACATGTTTTTATTTCTTACTCTACTTGTATGTCTGTTGGTTTTCTATTTTTACTTATATGTACACATCTATATGGCGAGGTGAGAATCTATTCTCAACAAGCTGGAATAAAGACCTATTATTATTTACGGCCGGTTGCCACTAGACGCCAAGGCCTCCATCTTCACAAGATGTGGTCGTCGCCATCCTTACTATAAGCTCCAGCGCAAACTCACAACGCTATCCTGACCTGTACTCCAAATATCTTGGAGAAGCCCAAAGGCAGGAGTTTTATTAAGACCATCCATCTTGTGCTTGTTGGTCCACGGAGACCATTTTATTTCACTCCTACCCCTCAAATTCTCAAGAGCGACATTTAGATGCGCATCCCCCTATCCGCCACCCGGGGACGCGCTCTCTAGGGGACAGCCTCCCCGAGAATTTCCTCATTAAAAAAATAAGCCACATGGCTAAAATATAAATAGGCACATAAAGTAAAAATAAATAAAGGCAAAACACAAAAGTGCTCTCCTGCAAAAAAAGTAATGTGGGTCATTTGTGACTACCAACCGTTTGCTTTGTAGGAACAGAAATAATAACGTTCACCGTGTGGTAATTTTCCTTAGTACATGTAAAACCGCATTATTGGTAACCTAAAAAAACTTTCTACAGATATTTTATTAAAGACATTAAAAGTAATAGTTCTTATTCATATATTCATATTTCATGCTCCATAATAAACTTCCTTATGGAAGCATTCTTACATAATGCCCACAAAGGGCGAGGACATACATATGTATGCATGTAGATGGAAGATCGTTCACCTGCCATTAGAAGGGCGTGCGTTACGTATATTGAATCATATCCAGCAGGTACTTGTGCAACTGAATTTAATTTCATAATAATTTCTTCTTCAAAAATCGCAAAATTATTTTGAGGTGACATTATTAATATGATTATTAAAATAAACTTAGTTTTCTCACTTTTTTATATTGAAAATATACAATTATTGTACAATTGTATACTAACCAAAAATTTAATTCAAAAATCGAAGTATAGACAATCAAAATCTCAAAAAAGTTATATACGGAAAATGAATAATAATAAAGTACCTACTAAACATAAAAATAAATTTAAAAGATAACTATTTATAAAAAGGACCTGGCTATTTATGATATTCAATTTACTAATAGTAAAAGCGTTAATAACACTTTTCCTTATTTCCGAAATTTCTAATTTATTAAACTGTGATTCTGTATAATTTGTGTGTAAAATTTGTAAATCCTTATTAATATCAAAAGTCAAAAATCCATATCCAAAAGATGGTTTAAAATTTCATAATAATCATTAATTATTATTAATGCAATAATTATTCTGAATTTTCTAACCATATAACAGGTAACAAATGTCTGAAAATAGTATTTTGAAAGAATCTATTCGCGCATAGACAATTTTATATATAAAAGACGCTCATTAATAGACTAACACATCTCCGGACACTCCATTCTGTCATTTTAGCTAAGTAATAAGGAAAACAGATTTCAACAGCCGACAAAACTGATGATATTCGAGCTAGTTCATACACTGCTCCACATTGACGTATGACCATCAACTTTGGATATTGACGGAGAGAAGACAAAATGACCTAAACAATGTAATATACAAAAGTAACTACATAGACAATATATATAAAAGGATACGCCCGTTAATAGATTACAAGTTTTCCGGTCACTGTATTCTCTCACTGTAGCTACGTAATAAGGAAGACAGAACTCAATATCCAAACAAAACTGGCGATATTCGAGTCAATATACACCCCCACACTGACGTATGACCATCAACTTGACGGAGAGAAATCTGAGAAAACGAGAGGCTGCAGAGAGGAGATACCTAAGAGGAGTAGCGGGGGTGACATCGAGAGATGATCAGGAATGTATCTTGGAATGGACCCGCTACTACTCCAAAGAAAATAATCTTAATTACTTCTTCAAAAAGAGAATAATTATTTTGTAAGTAGCAATAATTATTCCGAATTTGCGAATCGTTTTTTCATATTAAAGAGATTTACAAATTATACAAAGTGTTATAAATTGAATATTATAAATAACCTTGTGTTTTTTTACAAATAGTTATCTTTTAAATTATTTTCATGTACTTTATTATTTATTCATTTCCTATATATTCATTTATATATTTACTGTTTTAACTCCAACTTTTGATTTTTAATTTGTTAGTATACATTGTACCATGACGAATAGACCATTCGCTCTGAAATATGTTGATTTTTCCAATATACAAATGGTGAAAAAAAGGATATTTTTATCAATTATATTAATCTAAATTAAGTTGGCTTGGTCATGTTCTCCGTACTGTTAATGAAACACTGCCTAAACAGATTTTCAAGGCAGTACGAAAGAGAGGAAGGCCTGTAGAAGATCAATATTCCTGTAAAGTTAAATATTCATTTAAATTAGTTTAAGAGTTGTTGTTATGCAAGCAGTGTAGTTTATAATGAAAGTTCATGGAAAAACTAACTGTTAAATAATTTTGTCAATAATTTATAATAATTTCACATTTTTTGTGGAAAGTATAATCAAATGGACACCACACATAAAAATATCAACTTTAGAAAAATTATACAAATATAATTTATGTTTATAAATTCTTAAAATATATTAAACATAAATTATATTTGTATAAATATCCCTTTTCACTTCTGTACTCAATATTTATAGTAAAAGTATTACATCAACATCATTTCCTTACGGTAGCACGAATTGACGTCACGGCTACATAGGGATAAGGCGATCGCCACCGACTTTTAAAAGAAATTTATATTTCACGTTTGTTCGGTTAACCAAAGAAACGCGAAATCTCCGCTTGTGATTTTTGCACATGCTATTTATCACTCAACAGCGATTTTTTGTTCAAAAGATTTATCTTTACAAATTTGTCATGTTGCACTCGACAATCGTAAACTAACATTTTCGTGAAGCATAACAACGGATGGAATCAATCTTATTATATAAACTTTTTCGTGAAATATAATGTTCTGATTTGTTATACAATGTGTCCGGTGACCGGTGTCGGATAGCCTGCCTGCCTTTAATAACATACAATATGATCAATTGCATCGACAAAACACAGTCGATGTCATTTTCCTAATAATGACCTAAATTCAGTAAAATATAATAAAAACTTTTTTTTTCGTTAATTTTTTAATAATTATTTTTGGTCACTTTTTTTTAAATTTTGGTGATACACGGAATATTGATCCTTCTTGTTTTATCATTCAAACGAGACCTCCTTGAGATATTTATAGGACTTCTACATGGGTAGATTAGTAAATTGATACACCATTTCCATTTCATTATGGCTGGAGAAAAATGACATATGGGGGGTGTTTTGTCGATGAAATTGATCATATGTTACGCTATTAAAGCCACCGACATCGGTCACATGACACTCTATAATATGAATACTTTAAATTGCTGTGCATCTGTATTAAAGTATTGGAGTATCTTAGTCATGATTCGTGGTATCTTTTATCGTATGTTGCTTGTAAAAGTTATTACAGTGCTAATATTGCGTTATGGATCGCTAGTCACGATTCACTCAGTATTTATTAGGTTATTTCCTATAACAGAAGACATAATAACATTAACCTTGTTCCAAAAATTATCCACTTTATAATTATTATAATTATAATTAGTATAATAGAATAAAGTAATTTATTATAACAAGTGTGAAGTAGTAAAAGATTTTTTTTTAATTATTTTAACAGCGATTGGAGAGGGTGGAGGGGAATGCGGAAGGGAAGATAAATTGTATGAATTAATTTGGGTGCGGTTGTGTAAATATTGTTTGTTTTATGTCCCTTATCGTTAAGTAGAAAATTTCAGTGTGGTGATAGTTTGCATGGTGAGAAAAAAATATATTTTACTTTGTGAAATTTGCGAATTGTGATAAGCTGTATCAGATGTATCAGCTGTAGCCGATTGCTTTCGACTTTATATATAATTCAGATAAAAGTTATAAAAATGTTCTTAGGTTATATTCAAGAACACATTCCTATTGTGAAGTTGCAATTTTTTCAGGACAAAGTTCTGTGAAATGTAAGACCAAATTTATTAATTAATTAGAAAGACGTACAAAAAAATCAAATAAACGAAAAAATATTTTGGCTGCTACCGGATTCGAACCCATAGCATGCCTTCCCGGAAAGCCAGGCGATCTGGAAATTGTCAATTATCGAAGAAAGCTTAATATTGTCAAATTCTAAGTGCAAGTGATACGATCACGATGTCGTTCTCATTGCCTCTGCTCCGCCTTGCGGCAATTATTGCTAAGCTCTATATTATATTGTAGTGTAAAAAGCTTATTTATTTGAGATACGATACACAAAGTTGCTTAAAAACCACAAATGTAGTACAATATTTAACAATATTATTTACTGGCACTATTTAGTTACATGAAAAATATTATATCCCACAATAATGCATAAGAGACATTACGCGTGATGCGTCGATATATTAATATTTAAAACCAATGAATAGTAATTACAATTTTGACATTAATAAATCTGAGATTTAATTTATTGTATAAAGTCATTCGTGACTGGGTTTTTATTGTGTCTGAAATGACAATTTATTACCTCCGCAAAATCTATATTATAATTACTCCAAGCAATGTCGTACGTTTCTGCATTTGGATGATGATTTCTATTTGTATACAATAATTTTGCCGCTTTGTTTATCGGGCCTGTGGCGCAATGAATAAAACGTCTGACTGCGGATCAGAAGATGCCAGGTTCGAATCCTGGGAGGATCGAAGCCGATTGCTTTCCTGCTAGTGTTTTGTAAATGCGAGTAAAATGTTAGCGCTCCGGACAGTCGCCCGGCGTCCTGGCCCGGCCCTGCCAGGTCGGGTCCGGGCAGAGCGGAAGGGAGAAGCCTGACCGGGCACGCACGAAAACTGATGACTGTGAGAAACTCTCTCTTTAATTCCAAGCCATTAAAATCTTCTTTTCCGTGCTGTAAGGGACTGGATATAGTATTTTCGCATATTACATAAGAATAACAGATCATTAACCAGCATCGAATTATTAACATTTTTCATTTATGGTTGATTTTATAACGTTATTCGTCAATTACTCGCGAATGCTTGTACACAAAAATATCAATCAAGTGAGGAAATATTGCCCCTTGGTCCATAAAAATATATTTATGCATATTTTGACATTTTAAAGGAAATCAAAAAAATGAAAAAGTTTATTAGTTTATCAAATAATATTTGTACGCAGCCATTAACAGGCTATGCGTATTGACAAATTATATTATTTTAATTTTAATAATAATATCATATTAAAAAAAATTTAATCATTCTTTTATAAATAACATTTTTATTTGAATTATTATGTGTAGCCTCAAAGTGTTTTCGTTTTTTTTTTAACATGTTAAGTGGTTTCAAAGAATACTGAATACTAGAACAAGTAGCAGGTATACATTTCTTAAAACCACCGCACTCTCGTTACATATTGGATCCAGTTACAATTATGATCCTTTCTTGCTACGAAAATAACTTTGTTAATTTATGTTAATCACATATTTTTAATTTTAAAAAAAACAGTTAAAATATTTAATTTTATAAAAGACTATTAATATTAAAAAAAGAATATTAAATAGCAATTTTTTAGCGATGATTAATTAAATTCGTTTATAAAATTATAAATTTCTTAAAATTGACAATATATTTTTGATTTTTTTTTATTCCCTGTAAATTATAATCATTTTTAGTGATTTCTGCGGTTTGTTATAAATCAACGTGTGTATTGGGATTTGTAAGTAAACGACTCATATCTTTGTTCATTAGTAGTGAAATAAATGATTCTCACATTAACGGACAAAAACATACGACTGAGTCGCACTAATGGCTGCGTAGCATGTTTCAATAAGCGGAAGCAGGATATAATTCACACAATACCTGGTCAGATAATTCTTGCGCTGAACGTGTCTAAGAGTGCGTAAACGTGGATTTCTCTGGAAGTCTCGCGTCTCGGAGATTTGGCGGTATATGTTATTATATGTTGGTCCTTCTTCTCTGCGTGCAAAGTATAATTGCAACGAATGATAGCTTGGCAAGTTCTGCGTTCTGAACTGTCCTTTACTGTGTACTTTGAGAATAAGTCTCGTCCATGTATATGAACCTTAAGAGATACAACAGGGTAATTTTACATTTTTTTAATAGAAACATCTTAATTTTGGTTTAGAAAATACGTTTATAAAAAAGATTTTTTTTACTATGTACCTATATTAACATTAAAAACTGATTTTGAAAATCACTATTTTAAACTCCCGCCATAACGCTTATTTTCGTATGTGACGTTAAGCATGAATTTTTATGTCATCTGACGTTTAACGCGTAATAGCACATTCACGTATTTAGAGGTTCATTCGTTTTTTATACAGAACAAGCCGGCTTTTTTGTATATGCATCCGTAATGTCACGGAAAAAGTTTTGTAGATGTTGTATGGTACCCAATGTAGAAATTCATTCATGAAAACTGAAAAATGAATCCAACATTAAAGCATCAATTTTCGGTAAAATCCATCCTCCATTATTTTTGGTGTGTTCTAAGATAGTTCTTTTATTAAAAAAGGTCACAATAATACGGCAAAATCTATATCAAAATCATGCAAACATCAGTAAAAAAAGCGAAGACGAACAGTGACCATAGAAAATAAACAAATCACAGTGACAAACACCATACATCAAATACGGTTTATCTATAATTCTTGCTAAATAACGTCAAGACCAATCATATATAGCGTTTTAATGGAATCGTATTTTTTAAGATTTTCATTATAAAAATGAATGAAAAAATTACACCACACCCTTCAAGTTTGTGTTTACTGGGGTATTATGCCGTGTTGTTACGACCTTTCGGGCCGACGTTTCGGATCCCATTGCAGGGTCCATCATCAGGGCTGACGTCATCAACACGGCATAATACCCAGTAAACACAAACTTGAACATTCTGAGTGGCCGTCAAAACCTAAGAACATTCTTACCCCACACCATCCGTACTGAGTTACAAAATATAATTTATTTTTCTGAATCTTTCATGTATTTTCATAGATATCTGTAAAATGTGAAATTACCCTATTATTTAGGATCTTGCGCTTTGGTCTGTCACGACTGAGGATTGAGAGGAGCGGTTTTATGGTGCAGGGACCCAATGGTCATTTTAGAGGTCCCTTGAGACAAGGTGATAATATCTCGACACGACGTGCACGCTCAGCAACATGATATTTAAATTATTCGAGCAAAGACGATATTTTGGATTGAACTGTCACTAATACACATGAAGGCAAAAGCTCTCCATCTGACATGACAAAGACGGTTCTTTCGTACAATTGGCCATGTAAAAATTGAAAAGCAATGATGACGTTATGCAGGCCCGTTTAACACCTTACTTAAGATCAAACCAAGAAATAAACTCCCCATTAATTCTATCACAAGCACTACTTCTCTCAAACTATTGTGAGTTTACCTATTACTCCATACTCGGATAAAAATTTCTATAACTTTTGTATTGCGTTTATAGATCAACAAAGGCACAAACGTGTTTTGATTATGTACCATTAAATTAATCGATGTCTATTGATTTGAATTGCTATTATCTACTATAATTTATGGGTGTTTTTAACGTGCTAAGTGGCACCTATATATAAAAATTATAACAACACAGCATCGTCCAAAGAGTGTAATAGTTTTATTTTTTATCAATCATCCTCAATTAGATTGCAATGATTTTTAGTATTATTTTCTAATGATAAACCCTCATTTTAAATTTATTTTTGCTACAGTTTTAAATGTTCGGTGTTAATTAGTAAAAATAAGCATAAATTTGCGTTTTATTAATAAACATCATATTATAGAATAATGTTAATTCTTTTATCTTGCCCTGGCTCAAACTCAACTGATTATATGAAATATTCCTTTACATTAATTATAAAATATCTAAGCACTTAGTTTTTTCTTTACATCCGTACGTTAAAATTACCAGTTATACTCGTATACATTACATACCTATTGTTTCAAATTACATACATTTCATTCAAATGTAACCAACCTTATTTTAATTTATAATTAAAGTGGACATAATTAAAGTGAATATAATTAAAGTGAACACATGGGTATTTTAAATTAGAAGTACACAAATATAAATTCTCCACACGAAAATTCGTTTATTGCATTGTCTTATTTATTTGTTATTGATGAAATAAATTTATTTAAATTAATATATTTCCGTACAAAATCTTTATACACTTTTAATTTAGAAAGGTAAAAATGTATAAATCTTTTATATGCGAAATCTCGGTTTCCATTTTATTATATTGATTATCATTTTACAAAATAACAACCAGCTAAATAAAGAGATAAATTCTTGTTTCCTTGATTTATAATAGTATCAATATCTTATAATAATTTATAATTTATTATATATCAAACTGCAATGTTAATTTTCACTTCCAAGATTCTTCCAAGTTCAAAAGAGGCTGAGAAGTTAGTATATAAGATTTAAATAAAAATATAGTGCGAGTTTCAAATGTACTGAATGGTATTATAAAAAAATATACTCTGGCAATCTCGCTCCGTGTGACAAATTCCTATAGGCGATAATTGCATACAGAATACCATTCACTTTAAAAATGTTCTCAGATTTTCACGGCCATTCCGAATCCTCGGTGTGCAATTGTCTGAGGGATATTCTGTCATGTATATGTGACCTCTCTGGCCGATGTTTCGGATCCTATTGCAGGGTCCATCACCAGGGCCGATAAGGTGAGTATGTTTTGATGTTAAATTTAAGTATTGCAAGACAATACTTAACCTTAACATCAACACATACTCATCACATCAGCCCTGATGATGAACCCCACAGTGAATGGTTCCCACCGCTTACCCAGGACCTAAGGTTCTAAGAGCAAAAGCTTCCATATCGGTCCTACTCAATCGTCTCCAGGTTGACATTTTTTTTCAACTAACAAGCGGGACCGTGCTGCTCCGCACCGGTCGTATAAGTGTAAATAACAAAATCAAAGAAATAGAATAACGTAAGTCCTACATATAATGATTAAAAGAAATAATTAAAATTATACTTAAAATTAATTCTATAAAATAATAGACGAAATGGACCCTACAGGAAACTTCGACCAGAGAGGTCAGATATACTCGGCAGAATATACCATTCATTTTGTTTTCCGCAGTCATCGTGCTATCGGTATCTCTGTCGACTTTGCCGTCTCTAGTAGCATACTTCCCGAAGACATATGTTTGTAAGCTCGTTCATTCATTTAAGTATTAATTATTGAATGTATATTATTTTATCCCACCTGATCACTCTTTCATCTCTTACAAACGCCGTCACTACTCTTCTACTCGCTAACATTCATCAGAAGCTCACTCTGTGTGCATGCACAAACACTCCAAACGCCTAGTCACCAGCCACTGCAGATCAGCTTCACCATTTCATAATCTACATAAGCAGTTAAAAGTTTAAATTATTACATAGATTACAGGCATGTCTGCATTTGTATGCAGTTTGTGCGTGTAATACATTACTTAATAGTCCTTAAAAAATATACCACAATTTATAAAATAAAGTTAAATTAAAGATATCACCATATTTCATGGTTCATTAATATGACCTATATATACTGCTGATTGGCATATACATACATATATAGAACCTTTTGTTAAAATTGAAAACATCTAGCTGAACCATTTATTGTTGAAAATTTATAATAAAATCACACATTCAAATAACCTAATCATTAAACTTATTCAAAAAATTCAAATGCAATACTCCAGAAAAGCTTTCATACTATACTTACTATACTATACTATACTTAAAATCCCTCCGAAGGATCTTGAAACGGGATTATATACTAAACACATAATTTATTACGTATAGGGAATAATAACTGAAGCTGTAATTAGTATACGCGGGTCAGGGTGGGGAGTATAGTATAAGCTATTACTAAAATTAGTTAGCGAACCTTCTACATACCTTCATTATTTCACTTATATTTAAATAGTATTAACAAAGTACACCCAACTTCGAAAAAGATTATATGTACTTTCAAACATTCTTTTAACAGTGTATTCCAAACATTACATTGTACGGAATATTTAGTAAAGGTTAGTTAGATCTATAATGATATGGATTATATTAGGTCCTTACATATGAAATTGGCGTTTGCCGTACTGGCAAATTTGATCTCAAATATCTTCTCTTTGGTTAGGAATTCCAAATCCAAATTTATACAGCTATTTACTCATGTATTTGTGTTTTGAATATTATAATTCATTTGTTTTTTTCTTTGCGTCACTCAGTTTACAAAATGAAAAACTTGAAATATCGCGTTATTTACGAGTACGAGTTCCACCGTGGCACCAGTGCTGCAGAAACGGCTCGAAGGATTAATGATGTGTATGGCGACGGTGCCGCAAAAGAAAACACAGTGCGTTTTTGGTTCCAACGTTTTCGTTCTGGAAATTTCGACCTGCAGAACAAGCCCCATGGACGGCCGGAGACCAAAGTTGATAATGAAGAATTGAAGGCTATTGTGGAAGCGGATCCATCGCAAACCACATCCGAGTTAGCTGCAGGCTGCGGTGTTAGTGATAAAACTGTTTTAATCCACTTGAAGCAAATTGGTAAGGTGAAAAAGCTTGAAAGGTGGGTACCTCACGAATTGAGTGAAGCAAATCAACAAACGCGCGTTGACTGCTGCGTTGCATTACTCAACCGGCACAATAATGAAGGGATTTTAAATCGAATCATTACCTGTGATGAAAAGTGGATCCTGTACGATAATCGGAAGCGCTCATCGCAATGGCTGAACCCTGCCGAACCAGCCAAACCATGCCCCAAGCGAAAATTGACTCCAAAAAAGTTACTTGTGAGCGTTTGGTGGACTAGTGCTGGTGTCGTTACTACAGCTTTCTTAAATCTGGCCAGACGATTACGGCAGATGTCTATTATCAGCAACTGCAAACCATGATGGAAAAGCTAGCTGCTAAACAACCGAGGCTGGTTAATCGCTCTAGGCCACTGCTGCTTCATGATAACGCTAGACCACACACTGCACAACAGACGGCTACCAAATTAGAGGAGCTTCAATTGGAATGTCTAAGACATCCACCGTACTCTCCGGACCTTGCCCCAACAGATTACCATTTTTTTCGAAATTTGGATAACTTCTTGCAAAGGAAAAAATTCAACTCCGATGGGGCAGTCCAAACCGCCTTCAAAGATTTTATTGATTCCCGTCCGAATGGTTTTTTTAGTAAAGGGATCGATGAACTACCTATGAGATGGCAAAAGTGCATAGATAGCAATGGTACATACTTTGATTAAATAAATATACTATAATAAAAAAAAATCGGCTTTATGTTCCTCCCATACTAAACGCCAATTTCATATGTAAGGACCTAATATTAATAACATTGTTGTCGTTTTCTTCCACATTTTGAATGAATTATTTACCGAAAGGTAGTTATCAACAAACACACTGAGGTTCTTCTTCAGCTTTCATCTCTCCATTGCTTGATACAGGACTCTTCCATATCCTTCCTTCCTTATTTATTAACTCATTATTATTCATTACTGTTATTAGCCTCTTATAGCCATTTCTTCCCCCCCACAGTGGTTGATTGTCGGCCATCTCTTTTGAAATCTTCCAACGCCTTTTAATTTATGATTATTTTTTATTGATTTTCATAAGTAACGGTGGCGATTGTTTTGATAACTTCAAAATGAGACTTCAGACACAAGTGTATTATAATGTCACGGAGTACTATTAAAAAAAATCAGTGGGTCTAAATTTTTATTGCATTTAATTTATTTATTTTAATTTTTTATAAAAAAGAAAATTATTTAAGAATGTCGACGGTCCAAAAACGAAACGTAGGAACGTAATCGATTTTCGTTTTAGTGTTTAAAACCATTCGATTTACTCTATATTTTCCGATAATTTAAATAAAAAGTATAATTTTCCTTTAACATTAATTCTTTTTTTAACATTTTCAAAAATATAGAGTAAAGTGGATGATTAAAGATAGTAAAAAGAAAAAATCATTTTCGCAGATTCGACAGTATACGTAGGGACCGTCAATATATTTGTTATACGCTGAAATATTTTTTATAAGGGTGTTATATGATCTGAATAAAATTGTAATTATTTACCATCCGCTACGAAATGTGAAACCCAGCGACAAATAATAAATTCCATGTCTAGGTAAAATACAAACTAATATTTACATTAAACATATTTTATCGATCGAGTCGTTGTCACATTTAATTTAGTGAATATCTCTAGTAGTTTAAATACCAGGGTTTAAAAGTCGCATTCTATTCCCGATTTCGATCAGACAAGACAATCTACATTGTGTTATTTTCTAAGGCCGGGTTTTTTTTTTGATGAGTTTCGCTACAATTGTTTGGCTTCATAGCCTTTTTTAGCGTTAAAATAAAATAAAATTATACTGTGATTGATTATAAAAGTTGTCTTGATAAAATATGGGCCAAATAATAAAAAACGGGTGCCCGAATCGTCTGCCTAATATTACCGCACAACTTTCTATGATAAAATGATTGACAGACATGACTTACAAAAAATTGAACATCAAGTTATAGTGATATACGGTAGTGTGCGTATGTTACATTGTTACATGCATATATTTTGCAATAACATTTATTATTAGTTTCTCCAATGTCTGATTAATGAGATGAGCTGTCTTCGAAAATGTTTTAATTATGTGAAAGAGAAAAGATTTAAGTGGAAGATAACAATTGGCACATTATTCGGTAATTTCCTGGTTTGAAACTACAATTATTTAGAAAAAAAATGCTTGAAGACATCAAGTTATGAGATTAGTTTATTTCTTAATGAAAACGATTTTTATTTTGATATTGCAATTTTAGATTATAGTACTCTGATATTAAAACAAATTATATGAATCAAATAGAAATATATACAGAGAAATCTATCTATCGGAAAAAAGTTTCGTTACCTACAGGAATCGAAGTTCTGGGTTCATAACCAAATATTTTTTATTAATTTATCATAAAAAGTTGTGTACCGTGTAAAAACTTAATTTGGAACTTATTCCTAAATTGTTTTCTTTTATTTGTCGTAGTCTTTATTTTGTTCTTATTGTTATTATTTACAATTTATTTTATCCTTAAAACATTATTTATTATTGATTTTCCATAAAAATGTATTTCAATTAGGTTCAATGATAACCTGCTGGCGGTCTCTTTGTTTAAAAATAAAAATTAATGTGTCGCAACCACAAAGTTATAGCTATAAAAATCAAAAATATTTTATTGATTATAAGAATTTTTCTGTATATCTATTTGACATTTATTTGTTTTATATAAGATCGTTTAAATTAATTTTATATGCTTTTTTATTTTTAACAGGTTAACTAACTATGTAGTTACCATGACACAGCTCTCGCCTCATCTACATTCATACATCTCGAATAGGCCATTTTCAAGTATCTGTTTTATCTGGTGGTGCCAAGTATTCCGAGGACGTTTTTCATTATTTCTATATCTTAATACTCATGTCATATATCTGTTCTGTCGTTAACTTTTTATGCATCTTTTTAGTAATCCAACCGCCTGCCTAAGCGATACTTTTTTAATCCTATTTACTTTGCTAAGATCAGCAACACATACATTTTATTTTTTTTCACTCCATCACAAATAAATTTACCTCATATCCAAACTATCTACCTACATTCTCATGTAATCTTATTTCCACTGCACTCACTCCTCTTATACTTTCGTTTCTCTTTTGCCAGCAGGAATTTTTAAAAGTACGTTTTAAAACATTTTTTCAACGTTCAATGTAGAATTTTTCAGAACAATAATAATTCTTACACTCATTTATAATTTCCTTCACTTGCGGAGGTAATTTTTATGTGCGTGTCATGAAACAATCCATCAAAGATAGTGAAACAAAGCGTGCCATGAAATTATAGACGACAAAATTACCACGAATCAGAATTACCTATAACAGTTTTCCTAGCGACATTTTGCATAGAATTTCTTTTATTTTGTCACAATTACATTTCGGTAAAGGTAATACGATATCTGATGTATCTACATTCAATAAATGATGTACAAATGTAAAATAGTATCTATTTACCACGCCACAATTGAAGTATACTTTGAAAAACACCAAATCAATATTTAGTCAATAAAAATGATTGACCATTTTTGTAATTCATTTACTCGGTTTCAAAAAACTCAAATTACGAGTTAGTGGTAAATGAGTGGCAAATATGAATAGTTATATTCTATTTTGTGTGTAAATAATACAATGCTTGTGGTGTGTGGTGTTATTTACATATACTTTTATATATATGCGTGTAGTGGTTATCCTAAGGAAGAGACGGTTTACGTCTTGAAACCGGTAGACAAAAAAGTAATTTTTAGTGTTTATATACTAATATAAATAATGTTTTTTTTTAAATATCTGACCACACAGTTAATGCTTTAAATATTAAAAAAGATTAATTATTGCTTGCTCTTTTGTATGATGACTTCTATCCACTGTTGGATGAAGGTCACCTCAAGGGCTTACAGCTTCTCTATGTTCATTGCTATTCGACGTATTATTTATATATTTTTTATATTTTTAGACAACGGTGGCCGGGCATGTGAAGAGAATGATTGAACAATAAGCATCAAAGTCCCTGCTGAATTCAAGACCAATAGGGCGAAGGGGCTTATGAAGGTCAAAATTGGAGATTCAGAACTGGATAGAGCTAGCACAAGACCGAGATGAGTGGAGAAAAACTCTTGAAGAGGAAAACCCACCAGGTGTTGTAGAGCTCGATGATTGTGATGATTATTTTTTTTACACATTATCATATTTTTTATTTTTTTATTCTCTTTGAGTATTTGTTATTGTGCAGAAATCCATATTAAATTAAATTTTCTATAAACCTTATCTTTTTTGATACTAATTTGCAACACGATTTTTAATTGTTCCGTTAGTTTCTCAAAAATGAAATTAATAAATACTTTTCGAACATAAAATTTTAATATTTATAAAAAAAATTCTATCAAAAATTGTTAATTTATAAACCTACTACTCTTCCACCCACGTAGGTACATACTTGTTACTATTTCGTTTCAGTGCTCGCAAGAATGTGCCTGACATGTCTTGATTGGGCCAGTTAAGGCACAATGCACACATTAGAGTTATTTATTGTTTGTGCCGTAGCTTTTGTGACACGAGCACGACATCGCGTGTCTGTTTTGACAGCTATTGATGATTGTCCGGTGTTTTGTTAGATTTACGCCATTCCAGGACCCGGCCGGGCCGCCTTCCGGCGCGCGGGGCCTTCCTGCCGGGACCAGAGACACGACGCGCGACACGCGTGAGGCTGCGCCGATATTCACTTTCACTCTCGGAACCAAATGCTGAATCCAGTACGTCCAGTGCAGGGTGTTTATGCGACGTCTGACACATTTATTTAAAATAATATTTATGACGGTTGGTCGTCTGTAGAAATATGTTACGCGCGTGCTGTAAATTTGAAGTTATTCTATTGTTTGTTTGTTTGTATCTTTTTTATTTAGTTGTAAAAAGAACACATTTTTACATTTATTAATTGAAACATAAATTAACATAGCAAAATAAACATAAATATTCCAAAAATATATCTTTATAAAAAGAAACTCATTTTAGATGCCATATTCTGAAATAAGCAATATTGCTATTACTATATCTTGACATTATATGTGGGGATATAAAAGCAAAGACAGAAATATCCAAAAATTAAAAAATGTTTTGAATACTGTTACCGCAGATTATTAATTTAAAATGCACTGAATTATACTTTAAGTATCTACCCGTTCCGAAATCATGTTTCCTATAAAATCTCGTATACAGTGCATTATAAATGAGTAGGTAATCCTCAATGACTGCATTAATTATTTTTTTTGGATATTGCTGCCTTTGCTTTTACACCCTACATATGTACATATCACATTGTGATGCCACCAAATTTGACGTTTCAATTTTGTTATTTTTGAAATTAGTAAATTCAATCAATGAGAAAACTTCACAACGTAAACAAACGTTAAGTTATTCATAATTATAAATAATGGACTTTTTAATTAATTGAATTCATTCATTTTTTCTGGGTGCCAATTTCACCACAATTATTCTGAACTAAGCAATATTGCTATTTCTGTGTCTTGACAGTATGTATAACATTGTAATACCGCCAATTTTGACGTTTCAAGCTTGACAGAATTATTAACGAATTCAATCAATCAGAAAGCTCTAAAACATAAACAAACGTTAAGTTATTCGAAATTAAGAATAATGAGCTTCCTAATTGATTGAATTTATTCATTTCAAACCTGTCAAACTTGAAACTCAAAATTGGCGACATTATAATTTTAAACAATAACTGTCAAGATACAGAAATAGAAATATTTCTGATTTCAGAATACGGCCCATTTTGTCCTTAAAACAACGACAATTCGTGTGACCATTCGAATAAAATTAAATAACTTCTATCAAATTGCTGACAATAATTTTCATTTTAAAACTGTGTTACAAACATACCAAATATCCTTGTAGTTTACGATACAACAAGAAAAAAAGTTTTATTTTAGTAGCATTTGATAGAAAAATAATAATTTTAAAATAAATAAAAAACGATATGAGATATGAGTATTTTATTGGTATAGAGCAATAATTTTACTTTATTACACTTAATTAAAAGCTACACTTTTATATTAATTTCACCTCATGGGCGATTAATGTAACTGAATGAAATTGACAATTTAATACATACATATATTCCAAACTTCTTACTTGTGACTTCGTGCTAGAGGGAAAGGAATCTAGTGATATAATAATCTAGAAGAAATGTGTATTTGATTACTCATTTTCAACGATTATTGCGTGGTACGATCGAAAACCCTGAAATTATGAGGAGCATTGGTTTGTATGTTTTTTTTAATATTTATATGTAGTGTAATAATTACATGTAGTGGTTATCCTGACGAAGATACTGGTTACGTCTCGAAACCGGTAGACATAAAACCATTTATTGTACGTATTTCTAGAGGTTATATAAATATATATAATCACTACATTTTTTTTATATTATTATATAACATAAATAAGATTTTATTAAGATATCTGACTACAAAGCTAATGCTTTAAATATTAAAAAAGATTAATTATTGCTTTTCTTTTGTATGATGACTTCTATCCCCTGTTGGATGAAGGTCACCTCAAGGGCCTCCAGCTTCTCTATGTTTATTGCTATTCGTTGTGTTATTTATATATATTTTATATTTTTAGACAACGGTGGCTGGGCCATGTGGACAGAATGACAATAAGCATCCCTGCTGAATTCAAGACCAATAGGGCGAAGGGGCTTAGGAATGTCGAAATTGGAGATTCAGAACCGGATAGAGAATATTACCCTCAAAATCAAAAACATTTCAATCCACTACTTCATCCCTTACATATATATAATGTAAAATAATTATATGTAAGCAAAGTACCTCGTCTGAGCACAAGGGCAATGCTCTTAAATAGAGAGGTACTATGTATAACACTATTATGTAATAAATGTTGTTGTAATTAAAAAAGTATAAATCTTTCTGATAATTACCTTACATAGCGTCGGCATACTTTATTTCACATTCCAATATACAGGACCAAACTGCCGATGGTTAGCCTGTTGGAAGAGCTACCGCTCTGCTGAACAATATCGCTTTGGATCTGTTCCAAAGCTCTGAGAGTTATAAGCAGGATTCTCCTGCACCTCTGATATAAATCATTTTATATATGTTTAATATAATACATATGTTGATTCATCATTTATAAAATTTACAATTTGAGTGTATGTTTGTGATGTAAATTTTATGTACAAAAATAATTCAAATTGAATTGATAAGTCGCGGGTTCGAGCTTCATATCGTAGCGCAGTGGGTATGTCACTGGCTTCCCACACCGAGGGTTCCGGGTTCGATTCCCGGTGAGGTTACAATTTTAATCTGTGATTTACTCAAGTCTGGGTGTTTTGTGATGTATTTCGCTTCTGCGTAAAAATAAAAAAATAAAAAATATATTTAAAAAAACAGCGAGTTCACAGGCGTATTTATACGAAAAAATAAATGAATACTTTTCATATAAATACAAGTTATTTAATATAAAATATTTAGATTGATATTGCCCTCATAAGGCGAATAGCGTCTCAGAAAATTAAAAATGTAGAACTCAGAAACAAGCATTTTTATTTGTATATGTGTGCTTATAATGCGTTCACTTGATACTTGAGATTAAAATGTTACTTTGGTTACATCCTGTGCAAATGAACAAATGCGATGAACGCTTCGATAATCTCCAGCGCAAAAAATGCCCTCAGGTAACCACTTTATGCGGGTTATTTAAACATTACCGATATAACAGAAATCATTGAAACATTGTACGTACATAACATATACTAAAGACTTTCATATTTTTGAAACAATAAAATATAAATATATAGAAGCGAAACTTGGGAGGCAGTCACTTAATTCAATTTTGAATATAAAATATTAATTATAATTTGGGTAAAGTGTTAAGAGATAAGCCACAACAATGTTTGCATTTTTGATGTGTAACATATTTCCTCTCGCTTTCCTGCAATCTGTGGCAGTGATTTTGTAAAAATGGACGGAAATGCGTAACAGGAAATAAGACGCCGGGGAAGCGCGCGCAATTTCATTTAACCAATGAGCACGCGCGATGGAAAAAAATCTTCGTTTATAAACAAATCAGTGTCCAGCAAGTGCCGTCACAGCAAAGAGGAACACTTACAATGGTCAATGCTTCTGATTTAGTATATATGCTACGTATCAAGCGTGTGGATGTTGTAACATTGATATATTTTGGCTTATATCTTCGAAACTTTTATTAAACAATAAATACTTTTTTTACATTAATGTAAACAATTAATGATTTAGGTACATTCTCAAATTTTATGTGATTATTATTAAATATTTATTCAAATTTTTCATACAATATGTATGGCGGCATACTACCGCCATCTATGAAAATAAATAAAAACATATAATTGACCAAACACATTTCTAAGCAAAATGCGTATGTAGATACACGGTGCCTACCTAGTGCGGCAAAATTCAATAATAAATAAATGCACATACTTTTCTTTACTTGTATTTACTAATTAATAAATATATAGGTATTAGCTCTTTTAAATGTTGATGTTATTTTCTGTTGCTGTTCAATTGATATTTTTATCTGTGAGATGTCAAATGTTACACACATACGTGACTACTGTAAGGCTCGCTCGTTTTTTCTTCAACATTTCTGACATATTTACTGACATAAAATTCATTCGTTTTGAAACAAGTCAAATAAAATTATTAAAACCTTGCAGAAATTTAAAAAATATTTTTTGTAAGGTTTTTATCGTTGAATTTTTAATATTCAATATGAATTTCATTCATGAAAGTATAATATTTAACAAACGATAGGTATGCCAAAATTATTGAGAAAAAAATGCAAACTTTGATGTCGCTTATATCCGCAACTATTGACATTTCATCCAAAGTGTTTAGAATAATTTCTATTCAAAATTTAATAAAAAAGACTTCCCCGAAGTTTTTACTTCTGGCTACAAGACATATATCCCTCACTTGGAAAACGGAATTCAAAAGATTATATATACTTAATCTATTGTCTTTTTCCCTAAGGTTTTTTGAATAAAAATCTCGATTGTATTTGACTCAGGGATAGAGATTGTCTGTGAACGATATTACGCGATACAACACACTGTATATCAGGTCATTCAACTTATGAGCGTCATAGACTAACAAGAATCTCCCGTGGTATGGTATACTCTGACAACAAATTATGTTTCCTGTTCCAGACCAACATTTTTGTATTTTTTTTATTTAATTTTCTGTTTATTTTCTTTACATTTTGTAATATCTAGTCCCACAAAAATTTTGAGTACAAAGTTAAAAGTTTTAAGTAAAGGAATATATATTATATATATTATCTATATATATAACTACTTAAACTTGTTAACTTTGTACTCAAAATTTTCCTTTTTCTTAGTTTTTTATTATTTTATTATAAGGTATATATATATATATATATAAGAGCAATAAATAAAGAAATTTGTTACCTCAAAAAAATTGTTACCTCATTTGCCTTTTTTTTATCCGCATCAACCCTGTGCGATAATTAATTATAATTATAAAAAAAAATAGTTTTAACGAGCGGTATATAAAAATGTATGTTATGTATGAAAATAATGCTCCATTGTTTTCATTGAGCGTGAAAAAATTGGAGCGTCATTTCATTTACAAGCCGTTGCAGAATCAGCATAGTAACGTACTCAAACTTCCTATTTTATTATAATAATAGCTGCAACCCGTCAAAAATGACGGAACATTGGTAGCAACATGCGTTGAACGTGCCGATTCGGCCTGTTACACCCTGTATATACACGAGTCAATGACAATTTTGCCATAATTTTACATCAGGACGCTGGGTGATAAGAAATTAGTAAGTTTATATGAAATAATCTTCTATCTATAGCATTAGTACTTATTTTACGAAATTTTAGTCGAAACACGAGAATTGTGAGGTTACGTTTGCGATAGGTACTTCAGTAATCAGCTTGAAGCTGTCAGACCAGACCGCCTGGATAAGAAGAACCGGAGAAATCACTTTTCTACAGGTAGCTACTGCAGACATCTGATACCGCAAATAATAAAAGCATTAATTAATTAAGGATTAATTATAGAAGTCTCACAGAGACAAAGATATTTATGTATGAGAAAAGTGGATGGAAGCTCAGGGCTTACAACCTATATGAGCTGGGTTAAGTGATCACTCTACACAATGCAACGTTCACCAATTCTGTCGTTAGATCATCCACACATCCAATTTTTGAAAATTCTATATATGTTTCGAATCAAAAACATTTCATATATGACACTGGTCTCTGCTAGAGACATTTGTTGTTATTACTCCCTTTATATTAACTCGTGGCGTCTGCTTGTCTTCTTGTCTGACGAAAAAATCCATTTTAAACCTATTTCCCGTGATCCAATCGAGCTGAAACCTGATTATAGTATAATTTTAGATTTTTGGAAATTTTTTATTACTCCCTTTCGTAGCGTCGCCCGACCGAAGCCCAACGCGTAGGTTAAGCGAAAAAAAAATGTTTCAACTAGTAAATGAGAAAGGGAATATAATAAAAACTTGGTTTTTATGGGTTACTTTTTATTTTTTCTCATAAACAAGTTAGTATACATAGATTTCGGAACTGGTATACATTTTATTTTTCAAATTGGAGGTTTTTTAGCAATATTTCTTTTTAACGTGTACATGATATTATTTTGAAATGTTACTACATATCTACTAGAATATGCCTAAAAATCAATATTTTAAATTTTTTACTCTACCACGCACCAGCATATTGTATTTTAACAATATTTTTTATATAAGAGTATGTTCTAAGAACACAGTTACTGGATTTGGTACCCAGAGGGATGATTAATTAATTAGTTAAGGATAAACTACAATAGTTTCACAGAGACGAAGCTATTTATATATGAGAAAAGTGGATGGAAATCTCTTATACGACGGCTCAGGTCTTACAAAGGCATTTAGTTTGAGAGAGATACGTGAAAATATACAAATCTCCTTATTTGAGTAGATACAACGAACACCGAACAATGACGTACATCTCTGCATCTCGTTTATTTATTTATTTTATTCTAGTCTATTAAATATTGGGATAACAATGTTGCTATTTTCGGAATACGGCCGATAATGCAATACTTTTAGTAATAGTAAAATAATGTAGCAAATCTGACATTTTAACCTTTATTCGATTTAGCAACCAATAATATGACACTTATAATTCATCAATATCCAAGTGTCATTGAGTAGCCATTATAAAATAAAGTAGCAATAGTTCTCCTCGTTTGAGTTACGGAAATTCCTATTATTAATATATTTGTTTTGTAATCGTCGCGAGGAATCCTTGAATTAATAACTATTATTAATCATATTCATTGCCACACCGAACGACACAAGATAAAATCTTCAAACAAGTAAATACCTTCGTACGTCTTGACAATAATTATTATTTTTCCATTACGTCGTTCGTTGACTTTTTGACATTGTAACTCTAATACCATAACTCATTATCGCTAGGTATTGTAGTATTACTGCTGAATTAGACATAAAATAACTTTTTTCTATTGCCTTCAATAATGAGCAAATATTAAGGCAAGTCAAATATATTATATCGTCGCTGTATATATAATTAAGCCTATGTGCCGTTTTAGTACATTCAGATATAAACGTATGAAACTGTTTTAAAAAATAATTGCGCGGACTACATTTATAAAAAATATTTTAAATAATTACTAGGCAGACTTGCCAGATGAACGCCAATGTTTTTTAGTGTATCTCTATTATTTATACGAAAAATTGACAAATTGATTCATTCAGATGAATGAATCAATTTGTCAATTTTTTTTTGTCAATTTGCCGTTTAATACATTCTCAGATGAGAATGTATTAAACGGCACATAGGCTTAATTATATATACAACGACGATATTATCCATGTTTTTTTAAGCGAGGTTTTAATAAAGAAAATGATTAATTAAGATAAATTATAGAAGTCTCACAGAAACGAAGCTATTTATATGAGAAACATATATGGAAGTCTTTTTATACGATGGCCCAGGGCTTACATTCTGCATGAGCTGACTTAAGTGATCACTCCATACAATGAAGTGTTCACTTCCATCGTAAGAACATCCACACAATGTAATTTTTTTTAAAGTAATGTATATGTCCCAAATCTGATATTCTTTCGTTTATTTGAATGGATTATGTTAGAGACATCTGTAGTCTTTTCTCATGAACTAGTTAGTATATATAAATTTCGCAGCTGGTAATGATACCTCTATATTTTTAATGTGGATTGTTAAGCTATATTATTTTTAATGTGTATATGATTTTATATGTTGGAATACGCATGAAAATCAGTATTTTTATATTCCTTTCATACAACAGTACATATATATTTTAACAATATTTTATATGTAGGTATTTTCTGAGAACATAGTTAGTGGATTCTGTCCCCAGAGGAATGATTAATTAATTGAGATAAATTATAGAATGTATATTAAGCCAGCTCTACAGGTTTTAAGAATACACTTGTAAGACTTCCGTACGCATTTCTCATATAAATAGCTTCGTTTCTGCGAGAAAAGATTAAGATAAAGAGACATATAAAAGAAATTGACATTTTCCGAAACCGGTTGGTTTTAATAAACAAATTGAAGTGGCTATTAACAACGCTCACTATAAATTTGATCAAATAATATTTCATGAAATAGAAACACAAATCGTTACCATACCGCTTCTCTGGGAAATTTTATTTTTTTATTACAGAGTCGGGGAGTTATAAAATTAGAAGTGAAACGTGTCTTAACTCTGCATAGAATTAGGTTGCATATAAGTAAATACCTCCGAAGGGCTCTTCACCATTGCCACGTACCCTCGCGCCGAGGTTAGGATTGAATGGGGGAGAATATGTTAAGATCTCAGATTCTTCAGATATCCGGATCTTCTTCAGACGCCTGAGTCTGCAAAAATCTACAACGTGTAAGGGGGTCAACCATCGACGTTACATCAACAGTAAAAACTATGGCCTCGATTGCGCGGTGGACTAGTGCTTTCTTTGAAATCGTGATATCATTAACTACTCAATTTCGCTCGAACGCAAACGTAATATTCTCATTAGTACTATTTTCTGATGTAAGAGTGTTTTTTGTGACTCGAGTAGATGATGATTAAGACCACAAACACACGAAATTCCTTTTTTATTTTTAATTGCAGATGACCTTAGTCGATTCACACACAAGTAAAATTGATGATGAGGACTGTACCAATAATAATATAACTAAGGCAACTTTATGAGCATCGTGCGTGGATATATTTATGTATTTATTTATACGTTACGATATACCATTAACTAAAAACAGTAGGTACATATTTAAAAGGAAACAAGTAATATTAAGGTAAAAAAACTTACCCATAAAAACCATGTTTTTATTATACTCCCTTTCTCATTTAATCAGGTTACGTGTCTATACACGCGTCGGTAAACGGTGGTAAACTATACTCATTTGTATTGATTCCAATTTGAAAAAACCGTTAAAACCCAAAATTATACTATATTTATTACAATTTTTTAAACGAAAATTTGTTAGATCATTTTCATCGTCGCCACGAGTCTGCTTACAAAGTTGTAGCTCGATTGGATCACGGAAAAAGGATTAAAAATCGTTCCAAAAAATTTTTGTCAGACAACCAAGCAAGTAAGCAAACAGACGCTACGAGTTAATTAAAAGAAAGGGAGTAAATAAAGAGCTCAACAAGATGCTAGTTCAGTTTAAATAACACATTTCTTAGTTTGAAAATAGAACAGAATTTTCGGCATAAAATCAACATTTCAATCTACATATCTTGTCAAGCCTTCAGGAGATATAATCACAATATCACTATACTCAGTGCCATGTCTATAAAATTAGATAAGTAGATTGTTCTTCATTTTGACTTGGGGTCTGAGATGTACTTCGGTAAGAAGAGCACGACTGCCAATATGTCGATCAAATATCAAATTCAATCGATCCGGAAAAATTTCATGAGCGAATTATAATTTATTGATGCCATATATATATTTACATCTCGTGAATTTATGTTGAATATACTCAAGCTAAATTGTTGTTAGTTTCTGAGGGTTTTATGTTTGGAGTTCCTGTCAATAACTATGAACTATCCAATTGTTCCTCCGACACAAATATATAAGTATTTTGAATATACTTATTTCATTATTCCTTTATATGCGATACTCCAGCCCATTTTTAATTTTGTTATAACCTATGTTATGATATTTTGTTTAGTATTAGAAAATAGTCGTCGTCGAAAAAAAATTATCGTCGTCCTATTGTTTTTCATGCCAGTTTTTTTGCGGACAAAATGTTACATCAAAATACATACACAAAATAAAATATTTTTGAAATTTTCTAATAGATTGATTTAAATCATTTTTTTGTTATTATGAAATTCTTAAAATAATCGGAAACCGTCTTAAACCGCCTTTGATTTTAGATATTTTGACAGTTGGTAAGCTCCGGTGCATAGTTTACGTTTTCTTATAAATATGATCATTTCATGAAGACATGCAAAAATAATTAATTAAAGTACTCATTATATCTTTTTGATTTTTCAACTTCCCTACATAAAATTGAACAAAACACGGTTTACTGTCCAGATGTTTTGACTTGAGCTCGTATCGAAATATATGCATATTTACAAACTGTATTGTTGTGTTTTCCATGTGTTTAAAATTAATCAATATGTAGAATAATTTATCTATTAGTGCTAATATTTAAAGAGGTGATGTTTATAAGTTTGGATACAGGAGGTAATCTCTTTTAACTGCCGGTAGGGTAAATATAAAAAAAAATGTTCAAATATTTTGATAAATGTTGTTATTACTATTTCACGGGTGTCGGCTATAAATAAGTAAATACTAATTCCTTAGGAACCGGCAAGTAAAAGTAATTTTTGACGGGTTACAGCTAATTCTTTATATCCTACTCCCGACTGTTGTCACTGAATTTTATAAGTTCTCATGAACGCCACAATAGAAAATAACATTTTTGGGAGCTCCCAAACTTTTATGCATTCTTTACACGTGCATATCGTAAAACAAATTGGACGATTAAGTTTGTTAATTTAAACACGTCTCAATCAGTGGCGTGCAGCGCATACAAGCAAAAAAGCTGTGCATTAGTAAAGATTCTGGAAAATAATTCCTAATTCCGTAATTCATCCTACGGCTAGAAGTTTTAATTCTGTTTGTTTCTGTTTAACGTGACGTATCTGTTTTTTCCGATTTTAAATTCTAGCCGTAATTCGTCCTACGGCTATTTTTAGTTTTATTTCCGACTTTTTAATATCTAACTTCATGTCAATTCTTCATTAATCTCACTTGTTTGCGCCCAACAAATTTGTTCCATAGATCTAGTCAAGTCGAGAAAAAACTCATCCTGAACCGTGTATTTTTACTTAGCTCTACGTCTGCGAGTTTTTTGTAATAGACAAGTAAATTTTTCATGGAATAGCGTATTTCTTCGACGCCTATGCCAGGTGAGAACTACGCGCACGTCATTGCAGAAATGATATTTTTTACAAATTCCACCCAAAACTCTTTGTGTGAATTCTATCTCAAAAATAAATACCATCTGTCATATCCAATGGTCAAAGGTACCATAATGATTATATAAGATATTGCCATCGATGATATCGTATAATGTTTGATTTATTTTTGTGAAAACAAACGTATATCTGAAATTAGTATTATTTCCGATTTAATTATATGTAAATAGTTTACGAAATATATTGAAAATTTTTGCCGTATTTCCTATAGATAAAATATTTATTTATTTAGAAAATCTCGTTTACAATACTTCTTTTTTAGAGCAGTTATTTTTGTGGATTGAAGAAATGGTCTCCCTGAAAGAACGCGAGATATTCCAGAATCTACTTTTGTTACATATATATATAAAACCTATATTTTTACCCACTGCACGCCACTGGTTTCAATATATAGTAAAATCTACGCATGCACTGTATTTTATACATTTAAATAATTGGGTAGGTGTGTGCAATAAGGATGCAAAAACCATTGTAAAAATGCTAAAATATTTTTTGATACACTCCTAATTCCAGTGTTTGCGACTGTACCACCCAAGATGCCTTATCGAGCTCAGTAACTTTTACTTTGACCTTTACGTACTACAGATCACTACACTAATATCTAATGTCAAAAAAGACTTCAATCATTTGTTATAAATTAGAATGTAAAAAATGATGACTAATCTTTTAGTTATTTGAATAGCTGGTGAACCGCGAGCGCGATATGAGTTATGAGCTAGCAGGAGGCAAGGAATCGGCTTTACCAATGTTCATTGATGACCAGCCGGGCATGGTAAAACTTAAATTATTTTTCAATGTTCAGAATACTTTTTTTTCAAAAAAATGTAGATACAACCTAACCTCAGTAATATTAGTAGAATTTAGGTGACTTTATCATCAAATATCTCAGTTTTAATTGAACGTGACTGATGCAGAAGATCATCGATATAATGATTCTGAATTTTTTGTATTTCTTGGGCACTTACAATGTAACAATTTCTTTCAGACATTATTAAAGAGTTTAAATTTACAATGTTCAATTTGTTACTTATTAAAGAATTTACGCTACCGGTTTCGACACGTTCGAAACTGGCCACACTTTTAATAAAGATAGATCTAAATTTAAATTCACTAATATCAACAAATTTTTCAAATTGTCCGCCCTAGAAACTTTAGAAATAAACAAAAAATTAAATCTAATATTAACATCGTTAACAAAATAATAGCCCCGTGTAAGTCACCATTATTAACCATGTTCCCTCCCTCGTCCCTTCCACTCCACAAATCACCCCCGCCCCCTAAAGACACCTAATACAGTACTTTCGCATTTTAGATTAGTTTAAATAACGCTCGTTAATGACACGGACGTGTCGAAACCGGTAACGTAAATTCTTTAATAAGTAACAAATTGTACATTGTAAATTTAAACTCTTTAATAATGTCACAATGATTCTCTTTTTACTAGAGCATGTACACCGGTTTTCGGTAAATCGATGTGTAGGTAAATGTGGCCAAATTCATTATTGATTTACTGGTAAATTAATTAATTGTTGAATTAGTAGTAAAAGAAGTACCGCTAATATTAGTAAATTATTTTTCACTTTTCAATATATAATATAATCGTATTTTTGAAACTACGATACTACCAGGATCGAGTGTTTTTCATGTAGTTACTTACCCGGAATTTCGTGGAAATTTTTCCGGCGTAATGCAATGCGCGCATGTGCGTTGTGGATACGATATTTTTTTTGGGTTGCAATCCTAGGATTGGTGTGCAACAAGCACTCGATTTGTCCACTCCTCTCGGTCACCTGCCAGCCTCTTCATCTCATGGTAGGTAGTACAGCGCACATCTCCGATAATCTGGTCTACGTAGCTTGATCTCGGGCGGCCTCTTCAGCATTGTCCGGGAGGCTAGCGGCCTTTGAGATGTGGTGCTACAGGCGCATGGCGAGGATCCATTGATCAGAACATATCCGAAACGACAAGGTGTTGAGCAGGGTGGGCGAAAAGAGACGACTCCTGAACAGAATCGCCCAACAACGAGCAATTTGGATACGAGATTAACCATTGCAAAAATCACTACTCTTACGATAAATACTTTATAGTTTAGTCTGGAGTTTGGTGAAGTCCAGTTGCACTATACATTGTCTCTTTCAACATTTCGTTACTTCAAATCCATCAAATACGACATTTTATTTTATCATTGTATTTGGATATTATTTTAAAAGGAGTAAGAATTTCATATTGATTCTTAACAACAAAAAAAATCGTATATATTAAGGTATTAGATATTAATTATAGGTACATCATTTATATCGATAAGTAAATCAAACATTTTTGTGATTTGAAAGTAGTCGAATTTTTTGTAGAAAGTGTTTTGTATAATATAAAAAGTAATCTTAGTATAAAATAAATATCAATATGTAACAATTTGCTTTTATTTAAAAAAATATCAGTTTGTTATTTTATATTATTATATAACCATATATCATAATGTACCTATTCACATTTTAACCCTTTCGTAATTACCCGTAAATTATCGATAAATCATTCTGTGTTTTACTGATTTACCGGCAATGTCGTTTTCTGGTAAATTGGTATGCCCTAGATATTACCTAAATGCAAATTTTACTAATACAATATGATTTTTGCATTGTTGCCGTGCGTATCATTTGACAGTTACCAATACCATAGATAAGAGAAATTTATGTACCTACATATGTATGGAGTATGAAAAAATCATACTTTTCCGCTACTTTGGTATTTTGGCAACTGGCAATAAAGAGCATTATCCGCTACATGGTCCACCGTTATTACCACTGAAGATTTCAATATAAAGATAATCATACAAAGCTTCTAAAGTATGCTATGCAAAAAAAAAATTAAATACTAATTTTTATTTATTGAATATTCAAAAATTTTTAAGCCGGCCTCTCTTGTTTTCCTGTCCTGAGACATTTCTTACATTACTATTGATGAGTATGAAATTAATTTTAAGAGAGGTAAGAGTTCAGCACGTGCCAAGTAGATGATTAATTGATTTTCAAAAAATAATACCTAATAGTAGTAACATATATTACGTACGAATGTATATTAATTAATTCAAAGATTAACTTTTTATATTTTTTATTAACAATTTCAAAACATTTAGAAATAACAAAAAAACTTGTAAACTGAAATTAGTTTAATAGAAAGTAGGCCATTCATTTTCACATTCTGGATGAGCCACGTTCTTGAAAACATTTAAAAGATTTTAAATGTTTCTTCCTGATTAGGTAGGTTTGATAAAACCGGTGTATATTATTTAATTATTTTCTTAAATAAACACACTAAAATAATAAAAATAAGTTAATTGTACATGCTTTTCACAATTTGAAGATGGCATCGAAACAGCTGAAATATTTAAATACTGCTTTACACAAACTAGTATAAATCAATCATTTAAAAAAATATTAATTATAAATTTTATAAAAAATATGCATTGATGAAATACATTATTTGTATCAGCAGTGGGCACCTACATGTTATAAAAGTACAAATATAATAATACACAGTAGCACAAAAATAATATATTCATTTGAGTGTGATTTCAACAACACATAACACTGTCTGAAACCAGTCATATCAGTAAACTGGCTTAAATTAATGATATCTACTGAATATTGTGAAGAGAAAATGCGATTTCTTTTAACACAAATTTTTCTTTTATTAAAATTTGTACACGATTTAATATTGTTCGTTATTTTAAGTTGACAACATTTAATAATGGTAACAAAAAACGTATCACATACATTTCTCGGACACGTGCAACTTATCATCCCTGCATAGAATAAGTTTTCTGACTTGAAATATTTATATGTTCCTGAAAGAAAACCTAACCCCGTTAGTTAAATGTGAATAATAATGAAGTAGTTCGTTAAATGTGAAAATAGCGGCTCTTCAGTCATATTAACTTTATATTCTTTGTTAATACTAGCTTGTTATGAAATTCAGGGGTAAATATTTTTTTATATAAATTTAATATAGTATTAAAATTTAATAGTAATAATAATCCCTAACAATCCAGAGGAAGTTGAAAGCAATAAGGCGCAGTGGGTGGAACATGAAGCGAGAGCAGATGAATTCGTAACACGTATAAAGCCCTCGTTACAAGGCAACTGGATCGAGACCGAGGGGAAGATCAAAACAGCCCTGCATCAGTTAGAGGAGCGCCCAGCTGACTGGACCACAAAGCGTTCTCAAGAGATAGGTGGCGCTTTACTTAGGCTGCGATTATGGACTTCCACATCCCGTGAGCCCCCAAATAAGAAGATAAATAATCAAGTTTATCATATAATATATTATAAATTAAATTATAATTCAAATATATCATACTTCGAACCAGCGAGATGAAAATATTAAGAAATATCGCTGACAAAACCCTCCGATATCGGATTCGCAACACGGAGATTGGAAAAATATGCGAAGTCGAGGACATTGTAAGATGGGGACGAGAGAGAAGAAGGTTCTGGAACGCTCGTGAGAGCAGAATGACAGACTGCAAAAGTAAGTAGAAGACCAAGCACCCCAGGGAAACAGACTTCCAGAGCGACCACCCAAAAGATGGAAGCAATCAGATAGCTGGCAGTCCAACTCCCAAAAGAACAATGTAGCAGCCACAACAGATCAACAGGCGAAAAACAAAGATGAAGAAGGGAAGAAGAAGACAAAATATACTTATGTGCAATACCTACTCACAATCCATAGGTAACGTGATTAACGCCTGACGCCTCCCAAAGTGTTTTTTTATTCAAAAAATTTTGCATACGCCTTTTATTGATTCCAATACCGGTAATGTGAAAAAACAAAAGGTGAAAGTGAGAAATGAGCATAAACGAAATTTGATTAAAAGACTTTTTCATTAATTATTATTATTTATGATTCTATCACTATTTATTTATTTATAAATTGTTGAAAAGAGTTAAAAAGGTTATAATTAAAACAATATACAATATACACATTCTTCTTCTTTTTGTGCCATGTCAGGTCCCCCCGACGTCTGCACTCTAGCATAAGCTTCTGTATCCTGTGCTAGCCGGAATAGTTCCTCCACTCTATGTATTCCGGTCCATTCCCTAATGTTTCTCAGCCAGGACATCTGCCTCCTAATCGCGCTGCGACTACCTTCTACTTTTCCCAAGAAATCACTATTTCGTAACTTCCGGATTCTACATATTGACCGCAACTTGTTATAGTATGTACCTCCTGTAGGACATTATTTTCAACATTTAACAACATTTAATTTAATTAAGTATTTCTATTTTTTTATTTTTTTTTCTTTTTCTAATGTACCTACATTTCGTTTTGGTATAAGTGCTGACTCTCTAAATTGAAGTGTTGACAAAACCATTTCTTTTGTCTGTATTAAATTTATGTCTTTTGAACGTCCATGTATGAGTCTCTTTATTTAAAACAATAAAATAAAACAGAAATTTACCAATCATTTATCTAACGGTGACCTTAAGTCACCATAAGTAACGCTTAAAGTTTTCGTGACTCACTGAATACGAGTATAATTATTCTACGCTTATAATCTAGTTAACAACGTACGTACTTCTCTTTCGAGTGTAAAAACTACATTTTCTGAATCTTACTTACAAATCATTCGTGGCATGTTGTGATGATATGCAAGTGATATGTTCCATCAATTGAGTTTGAGCATGTTATATCTCCGTACCGTTATAATATTTTGACTTTTATTTGAACTAGAATATCGATACAAATACTTATTTTGTTTAGGTTAGCCAATCAGGTGACTGAACTTATTGTTTACTTTAGTCTCTAGGTTGGAGAATTTCATATGAAGACAAAGAGATGAATCTTTCCCTTTGACCTGTTCAGCCCGTTAGGTCAGTGTACTCATTTAATTGTTTATTTTAACATCATAAAAATCCCTTCGAAACAAAGAAGGTTTATATCGGAAACAAAGGATACAGTATAAATAGTACGAAGGGGTGTAAGATGCATCACTGTGTTTCTGATTTTTACTCTGTAAAGTGTGTGTGTGGGAAATTTAATTAGCAGAAGTTTTCTGAAAGGTACTCCACCACGCGATTGTGAACCAAAGTTTTATGACAGATTCACTTTTTTACAAACAAGCAGAAAATCCATAAACATTAATACATGTTGTAAAAATACAATATTATGAAGTAAAATTGGTTTCTTGGAACGCGACATCTTTGAAGCCTACACAGAATCGCATGCAGCTGTATTATATATAAAGCGATTCAATAAATCTCATATAGAGGTCGCACTTTTAATAATTTATTTGTATGCACGCGGTTCTTTAGAGAATTCAAAAAGTTTTATTTTTATTAAGAATAATCAAATGTAAAAGATTATTCAAATTTTTAATATTTAAAGCATTTATCAGGCATTTAACAAAATGTCAGTTATCTTAGTATATAACCACTAACTGTAAGATATAACCACATATAGTAAGTGGTTATATACTAACATATCTAATATTTTGTTTAAAGTAAAAGAGTTTTCTGGGGTATTCTGCCGTTTACGACCTTGCTGTTCAAGATATTGCAGACATTCTGATCCCATAGAAACCCATAGAAAGTCCATCATTATGGCTGATGAGCTAGCACGATGATGGACATTCAATCGTGCGGTCCGTGTTTCGATTCCCGGTGAGGTCACAATATATCTATTTCATTTAAATTTTGATAATTTATATTTTAAATAATAAGAATAGCTATATCAAAAAATCAGGAATTTACAAATTAGAATGTAACAACCCCTCCCCTCTTCTACTTACTCAACCTACTCTCCACCCCCCTAGTTAAATATATAATGATAATTTAATTTAGTATACGTTGTATCCTCCTGAGAAAGGGAACTTCGTTCCCGAAACTTATAGAGGTGTTTATTCGTATTAAATAAAAAAAAGAAATATTTAGTGGTGTATACCAAGTCGTGTTTTATTTAATTATAAAAAAATACCAGCGGAATACCGGAATTTGACAAATTTCGTTTTCGGGAGCAGCAACTTGGCCACAGTAATCGTGTACGACTACTAAAAATATTCATACGTATGTATAATCTTGTTACTATTCCATTTTCAAATATTTTTCGACACGTAGACTTTTTCTTATTAAATATTTTTTTTATATATAAGTCTATGTTTTAAAATAGGAACTTCACAGCAAAATGTTATTCTTAAAAAATATATATATTGTTTTGAAAATTATTTTCATTCTATAAATAAATATATATATATATATATATATATATCATTTGTGTGGTATAAAAGCAAAGGCAGCAGTATTCAAAAAACTTAAAAAATATTTTGAATGTAGTCATTGAGGATTACTAATTTTAAACGTACTGAATTCTAGATTTTATGTATCTATCCCTTTTAAAATCATGTTTTATATAAATTTATAGGTTATATTTCCTATAAAATCTCGAATTCAGTGCATTATAAATCAGTAATCTTCGATGACTGCATTAATTGTTTTTTGGATATTGCTGCCTTTATTATACCCCACATATAATAATTATAATTAAATTCATTTGTTAATTGGTGAAAGGCTTATTGATGATTCTGTTTTTGTTTTAAAGTTAGGTATTTTATTTAACAATACAAGTTTTTGCCCTAAAACTTAGTTCATCTCTTATTTATTGTTTAAATAACTTCGGATGCACGTGCAGTGATTGTTTAATGCATCATCCTTTCAGGTGTGTAGTTTTAATAAGTTTTCTGTCCGGATATATTTCATTTATAATAGATATATCTTATATGTACTCATTCATTTTCGTAATCAATAAGTAAATATAAGAATATATTAATGAATCATTCCTTCTCACCAATTTTTAATATCAATGACAGTAACAATTACTGTCACCAATTTTTGAAATCAATGACAGTAAAAATTACTGATGCAACGAATACTACTTTCACGAATACGAATACGAATATCAAGCCTACTATTCGGCGAATACGATACGAATAAATTCAACAAGGTAATAAATAATACCATTTTTTACTGAGAGATTTAATAATTAAAATTTACCACCGGCAAACCTTCGTTCAAAAAGCACAATATTTATTTTATCCGTTTGTACATTTCCAGTGGTCGAAAATAAATATGACTTTTTTCACGCTTATGAGAGATCAGGTTATAAGATTTAATTTTAAATTATTTAATAAGAGTTAACTCTTTTACACACAACGAAATAAAATGGAACGAATAATATGTACTACAAAACAAAAACTATATGAAATGTGCACCTAACCTTATTAGTAACACAACGAAACTAGATAAAAGAACTCATGTTATGCCGGGAAATAAGTAAAAATAGACAACTTGAGAACTCAACAAATCCATTCATTCAATGTTAGTCCGATAAAAGTGTGCGCAGGTGTGTTCGGATACACGGTGCACAGCCAAACCGTAATTTACGTTGCGTTCCGTTATATGTAAATAGTTTGTTTTTAATATTCGTGATGATATTCGGCGAATACGAATAATCGGTAAATATCTACTATTCGACGAATATGAATATTCGTATTCGTATTCGTTGCATCACTAGTTACAATGCAGTAAAAAATATTATAACAGAATATTCAATGAATGAAGCAACCAAAATCTTAATCAAAATTTTACACAAAAAAGATTTTCTAATATATTTGTTGAGGAAACTGCTGTCTGTAAATTTAATATTGATATTTTGTTTTAAAATCTCTATCTCAATACCCAGGTTGGATATCAGATACAAACAACTTTTTTTGCTTATTTGTATTCATTATGGAGGCTATACACACTCGCCGAGAGCCTCTCGCCCGAGGCGCTAGGCGAGAGCTCACTATGGACGCCCTCATTTCACTATTTTGAAGTGTCGAGACTGGCAAGATGAACAAAGAGGCTATTGCTACTTCTTATCTTTGCTATTTGCTATTATCAATTATTTTACACACACCGTACAAAAAAATTACTAGACCACGGAGATGGTGGATGGTTGCCATACACAGCAAAAGAACACGGTATAATTTTATAATTATTTTGCTATTATCAGTGAAATTATGATTATATTATTGTATCATAGTTCTTGTGCCGAAAATAGTAATAACTAGGCTTCGTATTAATATTTTTTAAAACAACCTTACTCTTAGCTGGCGGGCAACTCTCGCTCTACCTCGCGAGACCAAGCGAGACCCTTTGACTCGGGCGCAAAATGCCGACCAGTTTATTTGATTACGGAACAGGTAAAAATAAAATATTTGCTTATTAATAAACAAAACCTCTTTGTATAATATTTTTAATTATAAAAAAATATTATTAAAATTATTATTATTATTGAAATTATTATTTTAAATGTTTTTGAGCACGTTTTCTTCTTCAAACACAGCAAAATTATTTTGTGGTGACATTATAATTATATTTTATAGAAATAAATTTTTATAGAAATAAACTAACAGAATCACAGTTTGATAAATTGGAAATTTTTGAAATAAGAAAAAGTGTTAAAAGTAAATTGAATATTATAAATAACCAGGTCCTTTGTTACAAATAGTTATCTCTTAAATTTATTTTCATGTTAAGTAGGTACTTTATTATTATTCATTTTCCATTCATAACTTTTAAATATTTTGATTATCTATACTTCGATTTTTAAATTTTGTTAGTTTACATTTGTTATCCTAATGAAGGGGCCATGGGCTCTGAAACACGTCGAATTTTTTCCAACAAAAAAGTGGTGTAACAGTGTTTATTTCTATAAAATATAATAACTATTTATTATATCTAACCCAAAATTATTAGGGTAAAATCATTTTTATTACAAGGATACGAAGCTCATGACAAAACTCTTCCTATGTTCATTTCAGTGCCAGTACGTGGCACTGTAATGAACATGGGTTATAAATTTCGAATTTCGAATATTTTTCATAGTACGAGTATGTCTTTATTTTGTATTATTTCAAGCCAAAACAATGAAAAATGTTTGGCCATAATTAAAATAATAAATCGAAGTATTACTGACAGAAAGCATTAAATCAGAATGACTAGTTATGATATAATGCATTTAAAGAGATTTCAAATCTTTGAAGCAGTCAAACAAAAAAAATGTATCACACAAAATATTATTGTGGGCACCAACTTTATAACATTTGATATCAACGAGTTAGACGTATAGTTAAAAAAACATTTATAAAGACACCACTGACTTAATGCTTTCCGTCAGTACCTATTTCATTGGCCATTTCAATTACTCTATTGAAAAAAAAGATCATCAAATTGTTTTTAATTTTTTGTTCATTTGGTTTACGAAACACTAAAATCTGAATGGTATGATAAATGCTGTGATAGGCATATTACGAGTCATATATTTTATTCCGATTTTTTCAAAATATATGCTTAGAAAAAAATCATGCTTCAATGTTCTCAATGCACACTACTGCTAACTAATATTTTTTATTTTAAATGTGTGAATGGAAAAAACAACTAACGGGAAAAAAATAATTATCATAATTTTCGCTGTCTCACCCTACGAGTACAATTTTAAAATAAATTTTGTTCACCGAGACTGAGCCATTCTAATTAAAACATAAGACTCAAAAGTTTCGAATATGAATATTAAATTTTTAAACTTGCTGTTTGCTGTCGGAAGAATAAAAAATAAATATTACTTAATGATTTTATTTACATGAAAACCAAACATCCTACGACAAAATGCGTTATATCAGGATGTAAAGCGAAATAATTAAAATAATATTTTATAATATAACATCTTATAATTATGTTTATGATAATTTTTATAGCGCCGTTTTTGCGTGAAACACGCTTCAAGGGCGCTTTACAGACATCTTGAAGAAGTGAGTTTTTAGCCTCTTTCTGAAAGGTCGCAACCCTGAAGGCAACTGAATCCACATAGCTGGGCCCGCAATGCTGAAAGCACGTTCCGCAAACTTGGTGGCTCCAGGTCTCCTAGTACTACCAGCACGCAGAATGCCTCCGATTTAGCTGACCACAGTGTGAGCCGCCTTCCAGTGATATTGATACCTTATTATTTAAAACAGAAAATATGACTTAATCCCTTCTGTTAGTATACCCCCGATATGTAATTGTGTGAGACCAATAAATTGCACTGTATATAGACCCATTAAAGTGCATTCGGTGTTTTTCGACCGGCTTGGCTGCCCCCGTGTTAAAGCAGGAAAGAAACTAAAAAATATGCATCCAATTAAAACATTTTACAAGTTAGTTCGTTGCTTCGTCTATACGAGACATATAAAAATGTGGATGAACTCAATTCTTGTGTAAAAACAAAAATTTTAAAAACACCAACCAGAGTTGATATATTTAAGATAATGATGTATTGTATAATATACATATAGTACTATTTCCTTGCGCCATGGACAGGTCGAGCCGCTGAAGATTTAAAAATATATATTCTAAATTAAATTAAGTAAGTGGTTGTTTCCAATTTGGTTAGAAGAAAAAAGAAGAAAGAAAAGTTCCAAGGAAGACCCAAAAACCTCTGTAATCGAATCACTTACGTAATCGATGAAATAAGGGAGATTTTATCGTGGAGAGGTTAAAGATGTGTACTAATGATATTAATTTCCTGCGTTAACGACTATCAAATGTTGAACGATTTTTTATATTTCATAACTGAATTCTAGAAATAGAACAATTCATCCACACCAATGTTTTTTTAAGTTAACGTAAAAATAATCAACATTTCATGCGCAAGTTTATAATGTTCATTAATTTTTGATAATTATTTACATCCAAAATGGATATGTTTTTTTTTGCAAACTGCAATGTGATGCAATCATGCAATTTTTCAAATTGCAACACATTGCAGTTGTTTGCCATTTGAATGCAATCCTTGTTTTCATTTACATTTTTTATAGATGTGAATAATAAAATATTTTCTTCTTCAAACACAGCAGAATTATTTTGTGGTGACATTATAATTATGATTTATAGAAATTAATTTTGTATACACCACTTTTTTATTGAAAAAAATTCAACATGTTTCAAAGCCAAAGTTATGTATTATATTATGCATTAATTGGCTTTGAAACATGTTGATTTTTTTTCAATAAAAAAGTGGTGTATACAAAGTTAATTTCTATAAATTATAATAAAATATTTTACTCACGGAAATTTTATATTTTTAAGACATGCAAAGGTATTTTTATTACATCGCTGGTTTATGCATTGCTACTTATGCCACTTAAAATTGCATTGTTTTTCATTGTATTTTTTTCCCACATCATATTTCCGGAAAATGGAATGTCATTGATCTTTATATAATGCTACATTTGAAACGATAACGTTTCCTCGTTATTGTTAAATTATTAATCCGCCAAAACGATGTGTTTGAACCTTGCCAAGGTTCGCCACATACCGAATGCCACGACGATCGTCAATTTCTGCCAGTCAAATCTTTACTTACTAGCTCTGGAGGGAAATGAATCCCTGACTGGACTGTAATGATAAAGGTTTTATATTTATTTGTTTAGCGTAACCGACAGGATTGGAAACAGGTTAGTTACGATTTAAATAAGGATCTGGCTTATCTGAATATCCTTGATCTGGACATCTTAATAACTTTTTCATTGACTCATAAAGGAACGAGAGTTTCGCTCACTTCTTGGGCGGCTTCTTTATTTTTTTCTTCAATTCGCACGCGTTATAGAGAATTTAATTTATACACACGCGTTCAGAAGTTTCCAATTGTTGTCACAATTTTTTACTTTTCGTATTAACGCGCGATTTAGAATACATGGATGAGAATTGAAAAATACATGGGTGACAACTCAAAATAAAAGTAGAAAGGAGAAAGCATTGGACTAAAATACATTGATAAATAAATACATGGCAAGTAATATTAAGTGTAGTCGGTGTCGTCGGTGTAAATAAGTAAAGTCGGTGAATTAAGTACAATGTTTGTAGCGTAGAATCACCACTCATAGAATCAATTATTTATTTACACATCCTTACATGATCACACTACAATGATACACTAAACACATATATCATATATACGGCATGTTACTAAAGCATGCCGAAGGCACTTGTAATTGGAATGGTAAAATGAGTTTTAAATAATAATGTGTTGTTTTTTTATGTATTTTTTAACCAGTATTCTGTTAATGTCCCATTAAAAATAAAATAAAATACAGGGCCATCTATTATTTACTTAGATGCTGACTGTATATGTCAATATACCAGTGGCGTTCAGTGGGTATAAACTTAGGTTATGCTGTGACCGATTATATACCTATATTAAAAATATATATTTACGCATATACCTATAAGGGTATATACATTTCTTTTTAATTTTAACTGTATATAATGAATTTTTGAGTAGCTTCAATCCACAAAAATAACCGCACTATAAAAGAAGTATTGTAAACAATATTTCCTAAATAAATAAATATTTTATATAGGTATATAGCTAATACGGCAAAAAATTTCAATATATTTCGAAGACAATTTATATATAATTAAATCGGGAACAATACTAATTTCAGATATATGGTTCTTTTCACAAAAAATAAATCAAACATTTTATGATATCATTATGATGATATGACAGATGGTATTTACGTTCACCATAGAAAAGACAAATAGAATTTATACCGAAAGTTTTGGGTGGAATTTGTAAAAAAATACATTTCTGCAATGACGTGCGCGTAGTTTTCACCTGGCATAGGACCTTTCGAAGAAGCACGCTAAATTTACTTGTCTTTTACACGAAACTCGCAGCATTAAAATTACACGGTTTTTTTCTCGACTTGACTATATGTATGGAACAAATTTGTTGGGCGAGATAAATGAAGAATTGATATGAAGTTAGATACAGATAAGTCGGAAATAAAACTTCTAGCCGTAGGACGAATTACGGCTAGAATTTGAAATCAACTTTTTCTTAAGATAAGGATTATTTAATTAAATTTGTTTCCCGGAATCTTTACTCATGCACAGCTTTTTTGCTTATCTGCGCTGCACGCCACTGCAATATACATATCGTTGCTGTATATATAATTAAGCCTATGTGCCGTTTTAGTACATTCTGAGATAAACGAATGAAACTGTTTTAAAAAATAATTGCACAGACTAGATTTATAAAAAATATTTTAAATAATTACTAGGCAGACTTGCCAGCTGAACGGCAATGTTTTTTTAGTATATCTCTATTATTTATATGAAAAATTGACAAATTGATTCATTCATCTGAGAATGTATTAAACGGCACATAGGCTTAATTATATATACAGCGACGATATAATGATGCAAAATACACGTATCCTTTTAGCATATACACAACACACTCAAGTTAGTGAAATCTGTGTAATAAGTTCAGTACAAACACAGTACACCCAGAATACAAATATTAAAAACTAATTTAAATAGGAACAAATGTGTTGGTGGACGCTTTTCTTTATCTTGGGATCTAGTTATTCCAAATTAAAAGTCAAGTACGGATTAAGTGGTTCTTTAGAAATAGCTGATAACATTTTAAATATATTAATAGTTCTTAAACGTGCCTGGCCATGATAAAGCTGTTTGAAAGGTGCTCTCCAGTAAGCGCCTGGGAATGAGATACCACTTATGATCCTAGATAAAGAAGAAGGGAGCGAATCTTAAAAATAAACGTTTTTGGTGCCGAAAAGGGGGAAAAATTAACAAACTTAACAGGATATTTCGGCGTCTTGATAATTAAAAAGATTAGAACTTTATGTGAGGAGCACTTTCATTTTGATAGTAGTCAATTGTTTATGAATTCGAAATAAAGCTAAATAAAAAACTTTCCAAAAGGGTGAACAATAAGTCATGGCTAGATTTGAAATTGCCGCCTTTTATCTTACAGTAGGTACCTACTTTTGGATGTTGATACTTGACAGCTGTCATGTGGACAGGACAGTACGTTATAACGAATTGGAACGCTACACTGTTCAGCAACTATTACTTATTATGGATCATTAATTACGAATCAATTCAGGGTACTGAAGGAAAATATATTATAGATGTCTCACAGAGATGAAATTACATTTTTTTTTTGGGAAAGTAGGTATAGAAGTCTTTGGGTTTTCCTAAGACTTACGATCTATCGTACGGCTGGCTTAAGTGATCACTTTACACAATGTAACGTTCACCGTTTCCACTCATGATAGAATTCCACGTCTATCAAATTCGTATATGTGTTGTAATAATCCTCAGCGCGACCGGCATCCAAAGTTTCTTTATTCCCCTTAAATAATCACAAATGTCACTAATGAAGTATCTATTTTTTATGATTGGAATTTTTTAGCAATACCCTTTATATGTGTAAAGAGATTCTTCCGGATTATTAGCATTACACTACAATACGCCTGAAATTCATTTAATTTTTTTTAAAGTCCTTTTTAGACCAGTATTAGATTAATGATGTCCCTGTGACAAAAATTCAGCACTATGTTCTGAAAAATTTGGACTAACTCAAAATATACTGAAGGAGGATTGTGTGCAGCTACTAAGAGAAGAAACCAGCGGTTAATGGTGAAATTGGAATAAACGAAAATGCACAAACACCGTCTTCAAGAAAAAACTGTGGTGAGCTTTACGGGTTGAAGTAAACGTTGGAACCTTTTCTTTTAAAAAAAAGTATGTAAAAGTAGTTAATGACGTGAGTGGCTAAACGATTGATTAATGAGCAAATGACTTGGATGTGGCTGATGGGTGGTTTCAGCAGGATGCTGCATCGTGCCGTGGAGTCATTGGAACACTGAATGTTTTGGCCACTAGATTTACTGATCGAATTATCTTAGTGAAGTAATTTAGGATAAATTGTAAATGTCTCGTAGAGACGAAGCTCCATTTTTTATGGTATATGAAGTATGTGTGGGTATGGAAGTAGGTAGGAACGGGAAAGTAGCTATGGAAGTATCTTTGGGTGTCACGATAAATTACCACATCAAATTTTTGGAAGTTGTATATATGTTTAAGATGCACACCTCGTTCCATATGTGAGTTGTATCCTTACTACCGCCACCTGTGACTGAAAATTTTGTCATTCCCATAAATTAGTACAGATGTCGCTGTTAGATATCAATATTTTTTTAAAGCATTTATTTATATGTATATGATATTGTTTCGAATTATTAACAATTACACTAGAATACGCCATAAAATTATTTCATTTTAACTTCTTTTAAGACCAGTTTTTTATATATTCAGAATATTTTGAGTATGTTCAAATTTTTCGAGAACACAATACTGTATTTTATCCCCAGAGAGACATCACTATCAAGATATATTATAGACGTCCCATAGAGACGAAGCTACTTTTTCATATGGGAAAATAGTTATGGAAGTTTTTTTGGGTGTCCATAGCGCTTACAACCTTTCGTACGGCTGGCTTAAGTGATCACCAATTTCACCCATGATGGACTACCAGATAGAGCTGAAGTTGATTGGATGCCAATATCTTGTGACTTAAAATCAGTAGACAATAAAATTCTATGCGAATAATCCGCCGATGATTCTGCAGTTTGACGATAACATCGACGATAATATGTCCAAAAAGCCGAAGCGGCCATGTAAAACATACTTTATTTAATACACGTAAAAAATAACGAAAGTATTCTTTATTTATCGTATTACAAAAAAATAACAGATACCTCTTGTTGGAACACCATTTTCTAAAGTTTACTTATGAATCGTGAATCGTTGAGATATCAACAGCTGATCATTGTTCATATCATAAATGCAGAATACGTTACTGATCCTATCATATAATTTTCAGTTCATAATTATCAAAATTAATTTACAAGAGTCCGAGAGATACTAAGATAAAAATTTTAAAAATTGTGTTAAAAAAACTTAACATTTTGATAATGAATGCAGACAGGTTTCAACGAGTACATTATCCCGTGCTGCGGTTTATTTCATCAAAATTTTAGTGACACGATTCAAGTTTGTGTTTCATGTTTATTTTATGTGTATGGGTACCTAATAATTTTAATATGGAAAAACTATGGTCGATATATCAGGAGAGTAGAGTATGGCGTTCTATTAGCCATGCAAACTAATTTATAATTGTTATTATTTGAACATCATTGTAAATTATTTATACTGGGCCTTTTTATTGTTTTGAATTAATTACCGCGTAGTTTTATATTTTTATTTTAGTGTAATTTTGTATTTTTAAGTATTCACAAGAAATGTTATCATCGTCATCGCCATTTTTAGACATTATCACTCCACTGCCACGATGTCTTCCAACGATTGTGCCACTCTCTGTCGTGTCCTCGAAAAAGGCCCTATTTAATGCATAAACAATTGATGCGTATGAGTGAAAAGATGTATAAATGTGGATGAGGCGAGGTATGAGTGTTGGGTATCGGGATAGAGCAGTGTGACGCTCTTTTTTCTGTACCTATCCTGGATGAAAAACGGCGTGATGGTAAATCAGTTATGAAACTAGTTTGTAATAACAACTAGAAATTAGTTTTTAATAATAACTAGAATTTGTAATAACAATCATCATGAGATGATAACAATGTTCTTAGGTTTTCACGGCCACTCAGAATCTTCAGGTTTGTGTTTTCTGGGGTATTATGCTCAGCATCTTTATGCTCACATTATGCTTACATCAACCCTGATGATAGACCCTGGAAATGAATGGAATCCGAAACGTCGGCCGGAAAGGTCGTAATAACACGGCATAATACCCCAGAAAACACAAACCTGAAGATCATGAGATGACTGTTATTACAAACTACACATTTTATATAGTTCAAAGATACTACACATTTTATATAGTTCAATGATAATTATTGAATGTGATAAGAGTTCTAAATTATTGCATCATTATATTATTACTTTACTTACTTAAACATTGTTATCCTCAATTTGTATTAAAATTACGGAAACTGCCTGACGTAGAGAACCTAATTAAGGTTGGGAGAATAGTTTAATCATATTCTCTAAAGGAAAGGATAAGAAGATCAGGGGAGTATTAGGTATTCATTACTCACTACGGTAACAATTAAGCCTTCTCGATATCAGCAGACCGTAACTTTATTGCTTGGCTCAGCCGGCGTGACTTATTTCTGGGCCATTTTCACATCGTCGTGGAATCTACAGCCTTAATTAAGCAACCCAAAACTACTCCCCAAAGTCGCTAATCACAAAGTCGACTAATTTTTCTAATCAAATTGAAATCATTGAGCGGAGACTCTGTCTCGAGGCAATGTGTCGCCGTAGAAAATTTTTTTAGCGAACGCTATAGTAAAGTTAGCAAAAAGTCTATTGTATTGGTTACGGTAAAAAATAAATTAGTTCATGATTTATAACAATAAAATTCAAATATAAAAAGATAAAATACAACGCATATTGAAAAATATATTTATTTACAAAAATATTACAAACATTAACACTTCATTTAATAAACAAGCTATATGATGGTACTTATGATTTTAGATATTGTTTATAACTGACAAATTCTGATGTTTATGTATAAAAATGAGTAAGTTAGAAAGATAAGAAAGGTAAGATTGATTCGAATAAATTAATTCTATAAATTTATAAAGGTTAAAAATATTAGATTTATTGTATTTTTAATCATTTATTGCACTTTCAATCGATGGATCTCTAATCGTGACTCCTGACTATATTGGTAAGCAGAGAATAGAAAATATAATTATATCAGTCTTTGTACCATTACAATTGTTACATTCGCTCATGATTTTTAAAATTTCTCGGTTGATGTGATTGTAGAAAAATAAAAATAATAATTTGAAAGGAGTAATAATTGATTTGTATAATTTTTAATCGATGCCGATTTTTCTGATTAAATTTTTCGTTTATTTTCGTTGAAATTGTTTCAAATTTCGCAATTTAGTAAAATCGATAGTCGTTTATTTCAAGAGTTATTTCAGTTCAACCATTTCCTTGGCAAAAGTATTTCAGTTCTGTTTAAACTATTTATAAAAACCTATAAATTATTTACATCGTTGATTGAAGACCGCGTCTGAAATGAAAAGAAAACAATACGATAATTTAAGATACCTTATTCATTTGGATACTTTTTTCATTTGGATTACGGTGATGTATTCTAATAAACAAAATATTAACAATGTAAAATTGGTAACACTAAAAACAAGAAATATACCTAACTTTACACATAATCGCAAAAAAAATCGCATAATGTTTTAGCATAATACAATACAAATTACTATTGTCGTAATAAAATATGTTACACAATCGCTTTAAATAATTAAACAGTTAGGTACTTATGTACCGTTCTCTAAAATAAATATAAGGCAAGATCGCATTAACATTAGATTCAAGTGCAAGTCCAATCGAATAATGTTATTCACAAAACAATTTGGATTCGAACCATGGGACAGTATTCTGCTGGTAATGATTAATAGACTGATGATAATATGTTTAATAACTAGTTGGCATTAAATAATTTTCAAGTTCACTAAGTGTGTCAATATTTCAAATCAATATACTAGAATTATCATTACAAACAACCTGTTATTATAGTAACATAACAACGCATTTATGTAATAATAACTGTTATATGTGTATTTCATGTTTCTTATTATAATAGAGTAAGGAAAAACAATTATTATTTTGCAGATGTGATATATTACCTGAATCAATATCTTCTGTCACTACATCTACCACCAGCCATGTCCATGTCCTCCCTCCCAGCCTGAGCCATGGGACTCCTTGTAAACTGGAACGTGGACTTCTTTGTACACGGGGATGTGTACAGGTACATGCTTAATGATGGGGACATGTTTGATGACTTCGACCTCCTTGTAAATGGGCACTTTTTCAACATGATGATGATGCACATGTTCAGTGTGGACGTGGTACGGCACATGAATCACATGATGTTCGCTGAAAAATATATATTTACTTAGACACTCACGTATTGCAAAGTCTATAATCTTAAATAAGTAGTTACAAAGCCCGCTTATAAAATCAATCACGCAACACATAATGAGCGAATATTGAAATGTTTTGCGTAGATTGTATATCTATTCTATTTTCGATTCAGTGCAAGATGGTAAATATGCAATTACGCACGAGATATTTCAACAGCGCCACGGTATTTTATTGCCATTAATCTGGAGCTTACAAAACTATGCATGACAATGCTTTTTTAAACATGCAAATTAGCTTTTGTCGTGTAAAAATACTGTAATTATTCTAAATCCATTTCATAACAAATAATTCTAGTGTAAAAATAATGAATATAATCGGATTAAATATTATTCATATTGCTTACAATGCCAACTTCTTTACATAACACAAGATATTCATCAAACAGATTCGTAATCTTTTAAAGAAAACTACTTTCTTGGAATTAAAAATAATGACGAAATATGTTTTTTCGTGAAGTAATAAAAAATTTCGAGTTCTTGACTTTGTGATGCTTGCACTTAAGGAAGACTGGATTGGTTTTTAAGAGTAAATTTATGTCAAAAGTGGGTCACTTTTCTTTTTGAAACCGAAGCGATCAAATTCTTACGCAATGTTATATTCACATAATACTGTGGCCGAGTTGGACATGTTCGAGTGGTCGGAAGTGTGAGCTGCAGGGCCTCTGCAAGTCCAGTTAGAAAATGGCGAAGCGGAAGTTTCCCAATCACATAATACTAGGTTCTTCCATTATGACCGTATGCGTGTATTACGTTTCTAGTGACAAAATCAGTCCATATAAATCAGCACGCGATTCGCTCTTTCATTGGAACGTCCGGTCGTGCATGCTCGGAGACTCGTGCACTTGTAATGCAATATCTATTATGCAACTGGCTTACGAAAATCCTTCCTCAAAGGTCACCATTTTCACCTATTGATATTTCAACAATGAGTAAACTGTTGAATAAGCATTCGGATGCACTTTTTAATTTTGACCAAAAATATACCGGCGAATCATTATTACTTAACCAACAATGAATACATTTGCATAATTATTGAGTATTCAGAAAGGTGAAAAATAAAATTTTTAGTAAAAAAATCAATTGTAAAATTATCGATTACAATTTAAAAATATATATGTATATTATTAGGCGTAATTTTTATTATTTTTACTATTATATTTTATAGCACGGTGCTGAAGTACATAGTACAATTTAACAAATATTCTGGGAATTAATTTGATATACAATTTGTGATATGAATAATAAAAAAATGGCATCATTATTTGTAGTTACTATTAGTTTCCCATAAATAAATAAACACAAATTAATATTTATTGTATGATAAGTTTTTTTAATGATTATGTTCTAAGTTAAGGTTTTTTGTATGATTTAAGTATGATAGTATTAATATTTTAATGTACTTAAAAAATCTAAAATCATAATTTTCTAGATTTTAAAAATATATTTGCTCATTATATGAGTATGTAAAATTTTGCAATATAAAACATTTGAATGATTACAACGTCACTTAACGTCATTTATAATTAAACCTATTGTAGGCAGATTACTCAAGAATAATTAGACGGCTGTTGCTAAACCCGGCTTGCTTAGTATCATCATCATATACACGCATGTTTAAATCGGTGTGTATGCAATTATTATAAGTTAAATTTTTAAATAAATTGTGGGATATAAAAGCAAGGGCAGTAATATCAAAAAAATGCAGTCATGGAGGATTATGTACGAAATTCGAAATTTTACACAAAATATAGCCTATAAATTTATAGGAAACATGATTTTGGATGAGATATACACATAAAATATAAAATTCAGTACATTTTAAATTACTAAGCCTCGGTGACTGCATTCAAAACATTTTTTTTTATTTTTGTCCTTGTTTTTATACCCCACAATTAGATCAGATCTAAGTATGGGAGAATTTATTTTAATTTTCGCATTTTACGCTGTGGAAAATAATCGTACAATGACATTATTAATCTAAACGTTAAATACATAATTAATATTATACACTTACTGTTTACCTCCCCATCCCCCTGGGGCGGCAGTGGTCAGGGCAAAGAGGGCGGCAAAAACGAACTAAAAATGATAACATAAGACAAAATTTTGAGAAACAAAAATCTTTAATTAAATTTTAAATATTCAAAAAAAATGTAGGAAAGTAAAAAAATAACAAATAAACATACGAGAACGGATGAAAAATATTTAAATTAATAAAATATTTCGATTTATTTTTAATAAAAAACTTACAGTTAGTTTTCCAATCATTTTAATGGGATGTCTTCGAAAAGAGGAAACTACACAATTCTTATTGCACTTTTATATCTGCTTCGATGCGTGTCTATCGAAGTTAGTTGCAAGTGTGATACTGACCTATTGATACAGTGAGCTTTATATAAGGGTCCCAGCGCAGAATATTCGATTGCATAAGTTTCCCCCACTTGTTATTCATTGCCGATCACCCCACTAGGAACTAAATCGCTGAAGCGACTTCACCGTTCGAGAAATACGCATTGTGGTCCCCTGTTCGCGGCGCTAAATCTTGTCCTCTTAATCGTAATTCTTCAAGTATTTATTATAACGGGTTAAATTTATACACATAGAAAGTTTTTATTTATTTGTATAAAGTATATCAAATATAGGAACTAATAATGCTAGGTACAATATCACAAAACGAATTCAATACCATAATCAATTAGGATATAGATTAAATGAGTTGTTTTGAAGAATTAATAAAATCTGACGACACTAAACAGACATTCTGGAGGGCACACGTATTTTCATAAATTAAATGTAACGTGTCTAAGGCTCAAGCATGTTTGTTTAAAAAGACAATAACAGAATAATTGGAAAAAAATACATCAAAATCAATACATTTTTTATAAAAAAATATTTTTAATTTATTTATTTAAAACTCAGCCCACTATCCTGATTACAAGTGTCTTCCGCCTGCTCTAGCAACATGCATATATGTATATTTAGTCTATCAATATATGTATGTGTTTGTTATACCTGCAAAGTTTTTTCCTAGTAAATGTTTTGTACAACGAAAAAAATCGTCTATATGTAAAATGCATACTAGATTATATTTCACTACAAAAAAACTTTAACATACTTGTGTGGAATTTTTTTCTAATCTTTATGAGAATTTTCATTTAATGTATTTAAACGTATAGTGAAACTGGAGAAGATACCTTTCATTATTATTACTTATATATTTTATAATTATTACTACTGTTTATGATACATACTAAACATAATAATTTCGATAACTGTTCGTCCGTCTATCTGTCTGTCTGTCCGTAACGTCCATAATTTCGGTCGAATTTATGGCTAAAAAACAAATGAAACGGCGGGAGATGGGACTTGAACCCCTGGCCAGCAAACTCAAACCGGCCGCCAAACGCATGTTACTCCCGCCGCCTCTCCGAGGACCACCAAAAAAATACTATGAATATATACTGGGGCTTAGCAAAGACGCGAACCATTTAATGTGCCGCCCAGAATAATCGACAGGGCTTAAAATAGTACCTTTATTAACTGCCGGCAGGGAAAATATAAAAAAATGTTCAAATATTTTAATAAAAGTCGTTATTACTATTTTATGTGTCGGCTATAAATAAGTAAATACTCGTTCTTTAGGAACTGGCATGTAAAAGGACCGTCATTTTTGACGAGTTAGTTAGTACACATACAGCATTAACAAAAATCTTTTTTCTGTATGACAGATAATATGTGTAATTTTATTTTTTAATTAATTTTTTATTTTTATTTATTTACAAGTACCTGTCATCATTTGTTTTCGTTTGTAAAGATAAATTAAAAATAAATAAACTGGGTTTCTTTTTTTACTCAAAAATTAATAGGAAAATTCACTTACTACTAAACTTTTAAATTACTACACTACATTTTTTAAAATTATCATTTTTAGCGCAGCTATGTTACAGCTTTCTTAATTTTTAATATAATTTCTTCATAATTCTAATTCTTTAAATATTGTATTCCTGCTTGGTAAATATTTTTTAATATGTAAGAGAAATATGAAAGAGTGTAATAAATAATATTGTTACTTGTATATTAATTTTGAAACCAAAGGCAGTTACATAATTATTTTCGCTGTGTTTCCAAGAAAAAATCCTTCATGAACAAGTTAAGGTCAGCCAATAAATTTCTCAATTGTTGTGTTTAATATCGTCATTTTGTAACTTAGTCATTAACGATTCTGCACACCTAGGTACTATGATTACCCATTAATGAACCCCCTAACATGTTTGTTAATGATTTGGGGCGCTAGACACTTCCGTGAATTTTATTAGAATCACGATTATGCGCAGTGATTAAATTGCAATCAAATATAACAATAATTCACGCAAATTGCTGTTATTTGTAAACATATTTGATTCGCAGTTTAGTTTTAGTAGCGTACTAACCATGAAATGGTGTTTTTCCACAACTGTTTATTTCGGATTTATTTGTGGATTTATTATACTTACAATCTTCGGGGAGAAAGAAATTAAAATAAATATTTGTCTCGAAACAACAATGGCCTCCTTTTTGCAAATATTATTATAAAATAACATCATCAAATGAAGGCTTCTACTTGCAAAAACAAAATTTTAATTTTCCCCAAAAAAAATTATTTAATATTTAGGTACTTTTCAATTATTTTTACATTTTCTTTGTAAAGATAAATTAAAAATAAATAAGTAGGTTTCTTTATTCCCCAATAATTAATAGGAAAACTTCGGGCTTCGCGTAAAAATTAATCGGAAAAATCACTTACTACTAAACTTTTAAATTACTACTACCTTTTCTTTTAATTATCATTTTTAGCATTATTTACATTGTCAAGTAATCCTAGTGACATCGTCAAACTGTCAGGGTCCATCATATTTGTTAATACCTACCAGAAAAATATTTATAAATATACATCATTTTTCAACGTTAGTCAATTTCTGAGTTCGAATTTCGATAATATTGAGTAGAAATCGTGAAAAATAAAATACCACACATGGTGCATATATAGAATAAATTCACTTTGTAACCTGATGTACTATATAGATGCTTCTTATTGAGATGTCTTCAAATATCACTCATTCACTTGCTATTTAACGGTAAATTGAATCGCTTAGGTCTATCAAGAAGTCCAATTGATAATATTCTCAAGGTATATATTTAGTTTATAGAGAGCTTTTCAATTAAAAATGAGGACCATAAAATGTCGTTAAGCATCGGAGTAAAAATTAAATAGTACACATACGAAGAAGTGTGATGTGCGCGTCGAAAACAAACTTACCGAAATAGGGTTCAACGATTTATAACATTTAATCGAGGACAACTACTTGTTATTACTTTTTATATATTTATTTATATATTTTCACATACACAATGTTTATATTTATCCTCTGAAAAAAGCGGTTTATTCAAAGTTACAAAAGTCGCAAGTTACAATTTTTATCGTTGACTTAATGTATACCTAATAAAAAGTTCATGTATCGACAGAATGTTCGCAAAATATCCATAAATTTACCGTATATACCCACAAGAAAATGATGTTGTTTGGCGCAAAATTTCCTATTATTGAGTAGAGATTTTTTACTTTACAGAGGCATTTCGTTTCATCGAGATGGCTATGTACTCTACTCCGACTCTCTAGACAGAATCGATCTAATAATCAATATATTTAATAAAGTTCATATTTATCTTGTTTTTCAAACTGATCATTATCATCAATGGTGCAACAGCCAAAACTATTTTTTTTTAGGATTTTTTAAACTAAGCTAAATGTTAATTTTTAATGAAATTTAAAATAAATAAAATGTTAATAAATATTATTAAAGTCTGCAGGCTGAGCGTTATTTTAAATGTGACAGCTGTTTCGTCTTGCTAGGCTATCATCAAACAGTGGATATAAACAAAAATAAAAAGTGGTTTAATTTTAAGTCGTTTATATAAAAGATCACAAGGGTGACTTGGCTTTATCAGCCACCTTTTGTGTTTAGTTTGTAAAACTCCATGTTTATTTTAATGAATTTTTTTCTGTAATTATTTACTTTGTTTATTGCAGATATACATTAATATACCAAACTGCACAGCAATTTTACGGCTTGCTTGCTCATAATATTTTTTTAAATAGAGATGCGGACACGGAATACGTGTCACATCAATATTCTTACTATTTTCAAACTATGCTAAACGCTTGTGTTATGAAAATGGAACTAACTTGCTGTTCAGGAGTGAGGTTCGAACCTGCGACCTTTGGATCACGAGGCGAGTGTCCTAACCACAAGACCATCAAGCTACTGTAATTTAATCTACTAAAATTATTTTTTTAATATTATTTTTAAGTCTTATTTTTTTATGAATATTATAGAATACATGTATAATGCTATAAACGAGAGAACTAACATAATAGGATAAATTGATCTATGATCTACTAACACGTTGATTATTGAGTTCCCGATTGACCCCGAATCAAATTAACAATCCTTATTTTTAATATACCTATGATTATATGATTACATCTTCAAAAATAATTTTAACATGATGATGACATGATTGAAAAATTAAATAATATTTCAATCTTAAAATTACATAAAAACTATGTTAAATTCTTTATGAATCATAAGGCACAATGACTTTTACATCCAAGAAACCAGTTAACCGGTGTCTTTGTTATTTTAAAAATACTAAGGTATTCAATGCTTTGGTTTTCATATTTTGATACAAAAATTATTGACTGTTAAGAACACGCGCACACTGACCGTTTATATTAACATTGTTAAATTCTACGTTCATTTTAAATTGATTTATTTAAGTAATTTAAACTATTTTTATACTCTGAGTCATTTTTATATTTTGAAATGTATTAGTTGAGACAATTTGAAAACCATGAGTTCCCTTTGGTATCTGTGAACGTTTAGAAATACATTTTTTTTAACATCACATAATTAATGATCATATAACTTTTTAAATATATTTTTACACGGATATGATAAGAAAAACTAAGATTAACTAAACGGATATGATAAAAAAATAAGACAAAAAATAACACATCATTTTTGAGGCTATGGCCAAACTTTTAACCAAAATACATACTTAGAAAAAATAATAATGTAGTTGGGAAAAAAATAAACCTTTCGTTTTTTAAATTATCAAATTAATCGATTGATAATAATAAATTCGTTTAAATATATATAAAGGCAATCATTCATGATTGAATAATAAATTTTTATTTTACAATTAAGTATTAGGGTTTAATAATAAATTCGATTTAAGGCATATTAAGGTAATAAAAATATAAATCGTTAACAATTTATAACCTTGAGGTAAATATGGGGTACATTAGTTTCTATTTTTCGGTGAAATTCTAAAACAAGTCAATGCCGTAGAACCTTGTATTAGTAGAACCTAAAACATTCCATCATCCCTAATGTAAAAAGAAAATCTTGATTAGCTAAATGCAAGATGCGAAATAAGAGAATGCATGATTCCACAATCGCTGCTTACCGCTTCGGAGATTTCGCGTGACGATAGAACGTGTGTGTATATATGGCCGCTTTTTTCCGGTCTCTGGACAAAGTGCTGCAACTCAAAGATTATTTTAACAACTTTGCAAGAGTAGAGGATGGTTTTGTAATATTGATGAATGAAGATGATGAGAATAATGATATTTTTAGTAAGTGTACATGTATTAACAGTTATTAATAGATATAAGGTCTAATTATTCAAAGGTAAACGTTGTGTTCATAAAATATTTCTATTTTAATATCATTGAAAGATTTGGCAGATACTTCGTGGTGCAACATTATAATTTAAAATATGTTTTACTTTGCTTTGTAATAGTTATTATCTCTTCCTGATGATGAGGGGACTGCTCCTCTCGTGGCGTCTGCTTGTCTTCTTGTCTTCTTGTCTGACGAAAAAACTTTGGATCAATTTTAAACCCCTTTCTCGTGATCCAATCGATCTGAAACTTTGCAAGCAGACTCGTGGCGACGATCAAGAAAATCTATCAAATTTTCGTTATAAAATTTAATAAATTTTTGGATTATTCAAATTTTGAATGGTTTTTCATACAACTTATTTAGTTGTAAGAAAATATTTCAACGCGTCTGGTAGACGCGAAACCTCATTACAGTTGAATTTTTGGAATTTTTTTATTACTCCCTTTCGTAGCGTCGCCCGACCGAAGCCCAACGCGTAGGTTAAGCGAAAAAAAATGTTTCATCTAGTAAATAAGAAAGGGAGCATAATAAAAACTTGGTTATTATGGGTTACTTTTTTTGTTAAACATTTTGCCTAGATTATAAAAGAATTGCACAACTTGAGGCACTAATGTCTAATTTCTCCAACAACTTTAACATACCGATGATAGGTAGACCACTTTCCATTTAAGAAAGACAATCGAATTAGTATGTTCGAGCTGTGCTTACGACTCCCATTGTTTCGCTGTGTTGGTGTTTACGGGTATAAACACTAACACAACGAAACAATGTGCCTCGTACGCACGGCTTACATTTACTAATTCGATTGTCTCTCTTAAATGGAAAGAGGTCTACTATTACTCCAATTTTTTTGACGGGAAGATGTGCATATTTTTATTATTATCTTTAACGCTTCAACAGGTCAAGAAGCCCGATCCCTGAACTCGTTACATCACAAAACACCCAAACTTGAGTAAATCACATAAATTTATTGTGATCTCACCAGGAATCAAACCCGGAACCCTCGGTGTGAGAAACCAGTGTCATTCCCACTGGGCTACGAGGGCCGCGTTATGTTGGAGAAGCTAGGTAGTCCACGTTTTCATCCAGATTCACTCATCATACAGGCTTAGTGTAAAAAGAAACAGGAAGGAGAGAAAAAAGGAACATATTATTGTTTCTTTTCATTTTTTTCCATTTCTGTTTATAAGACATATACAATCTTTAAGGAAATACTTGGGTTAAGGCACTTCAGACTATCTATATTATCGATCAAAAGTGAGAGGAGGGCTTTTAAGCAAGAAAAACAAGTTTCTTGTAAAATATTATTATTTTTCACAGATTTTTTTCTAGACTTTTTGACCACAATACTAAGTAAAATTCTGAAAATATGTACTACATCAACTCATGAACCTACAGTGCAGAGGGCAAGACTATTACATGACGTCAAAGAATATAGGTATTCAACATCAGTACTAACATATACTTAACATTACCATAGATTTGAGTACTAAGTATTGAAAGTTGTACAGCGTTATATAACGTTTATAGCTTGACATACTCCAATTCGTACGACTTACGAATGTTGCAGTGGTTGTTAATAAAGTAATTTCACTTGTTATCGAATCAAAATAATTATTTCAATAAAACGTAAGAGCGCAATGCTTTAAAATAATTACTTTGTGTTTGGATTTCATTTTTTAAAACGTGTTTTAATTTTCAAAACCACGTTTCATAATTCAAATATTTTTGTGTAACACGTATCCAAATGGATTTATTTTTTATTTTAAATTATTTATTTATTTGTACAGCAGATACATTACAATGATTTTTATAAAATAAATTGTACCTACTTTATTTCATTCTAAATATTCGACACTACTCCCCATAATATGAGCCGAACGCTCGAGTTTATGGGAGGATTTTTTGCAAGCCAAATTAAAGGTAGTAGTTTTTGTAAACAGAAACTATTTAGAAGTAGTACTTTTTATTATATAGAAACCATTTGAAACATGTATTCAATGTTACAATATTTACTTCCTTTTTATGTATTTATTTGTAATACTAGCATAAAATTCATCTTGCTATTATCATCTGTTAGTGTCTTTGAGATTTGGCAGTAATAGTACTTACTTACTTATTAACTTACCATCATTTTCCCCGCGGGGGTAGGCAGAGAGGAGAGAGCGCCACATTTTTCTGTCCTGACACGCAACTCTCCCCTCATCCACATTCATACATCTTCGCATGCAAGCTCGACGATTGTTAGGGCCCCTGACTGGATCCTCCTCCTCTATCTGGGTAATCTAGTTACCTTTTCTGGCGCCGCGCCGCCGCTATCTCTCTTACCATCCTTTCCTCATTCATTCTTTCAACATGCCCTAACCATCTGGGAGACTCGTTTTTAATTCTATTAACTATGCTAAGATCAGCATTTTTTTCATTACATTTACATTTTTTACATTTTACTTTACATTTTTTCCTAATCATTAATTACTCTACCATAAGTGGATTTGCCACACGTGCGTGTAGGTAACAGTAGGTAACTATGTCATATATATCACATTATAATATTACATAAACAATACTATTTTTTATGTTTATAGCGTTAACTTTGTGATTGCATAATTATTCATTTTAATTAAATAACCACTCCGAGTGGTTAATACAAAGTTTTTAATTAATCAAAATTAATAAGCAAGACTCTTAACGTACCATTATGGTAGAAAGGGCTCATATAAAATCATTCACATCTACCTATATTAAAAAATAAGTCCATGTAAATAGAACTTCGCAACATGAGTAAAATATATATTCTTAATAATAGTTCATTTTGACATTTTAGAAGTGTAGTTTCCACGGGTGTATTAATAATTTACACATAAATATATTCACAATAATATTTCAGACAAGTTATTAATTTTTATCACACTCCTATTTTTGGTTGAGAGATTTTAGTAGTTTGCTCATTTACAACATCAAAATATATCATTAAAGTATTAATGATTTTTTTTAAAAGTAACCTGGTAACGAAAATCCACAAAAGAAAGCTCAAGGTAATAAAAATTCACAAAGTTATTAAAATACCAGAAGAATTCATACAAATGCTGAGGCAAATATGCTTAAGATGAACTCAACAATGTGTGGATTTTTTTATATATCCGTTATCAATACTCCATATGAGTTATTTTATACTATGTTATATTATGTTAAGAAAAATAAGATAATTTAACATCCGGTACGAAAACAATAGACCATGCATTGCGGTTTGGAGAATCGATTCTCTGATTTCATAGCTCGTTCCGCTACATTTTACGCTCATTGAAAAACATTTATCTAAATCTTTCGGAAAAACCTCGCGTCTCAAAATTGGAAATCAATGTTAATTCAAAAGAGCGTTAACTTCAGAGATTAACTGCTGTTGAAAGAGATTCACTTGAAATTGCTCTATCTTTTCTTGAAATAAGAATTGTAAACTCCTGGTATCATGGATATTGAATATATTACTACGCCAGTTTTGGAATCGATCCATATAAATCGACACACTGTAAAATACGTACATTAACCTATAAACAAATAAGCCAACTTGAACAACTAAAAACCAGGAAAAGCTTTTAAATAATTCACAATTTGAATGGACCCTTGTTGAAATTCTCAAAAAATACTGTTCAGACATTTTCTGAGGTGCGGAATATTTTTTTTTAATAACAATTTGTTGATTAGATCCATAAATACGATAGTTATAATTATTTTCAACCGCTCTACAGATGAGACATGGTTCTTGTTGTAATTAAATTTGGCTTTTCTTATAACCAGGTAAACGTTAAAATTAAATCGATGATTACAATTGTAATATTATAATGATTCTTACCAAAATAGTGTGGAAGATAAATGGCTATAAGAACACTCGGGTTCTAAAAATATAAAGTTGTAAAGTCGAAAAAAATCTATTTGTGATATTTCGTACGGTAGAAATAAAGTCTTTTGTTTTTCTAATACGAAAAATGTAACTTCAAAAAGGAAGTGAATCTATCTATGCCATTTTTGACATTCAGTGAAAATATTATAGTACAAATCTAAAAATATAAATAATCCTTAAAATAAAATTAGCGTTAATTAGAAAGAAGTAATAATAATTTAACAACAGAGATATGAGCATAGACAACAAAAGGAAAATCTTCGATACCTGCATTCTGCCTGTCCTAATATACGGCTGTCAAACCTGGGCGATCACTAAAGCCCACGAAAGAAAGCTAGAATCTTGCCAAAATTCTATGGAGAGAAGTATGTTGGGGAAAAATAGAGAATGAAAGATAGAATAAGGAATTCAATAATCAAAGAACAAACAAAAACGAAGATTGTTAAAGTATCCATCAGAAGGCTTAAATGGAAATGGATTGGACATACAATCAGTGGAAGAGAGAAATGGTCAAAAACAATAATGTATTGGTTCACAAGAGACAAGAAAAGGAAACGAGGCAGGCCTTCTAGAAGATGGGTGGATGAGATCAAGGCTACAGTAGCTGGCGCGTGGACCAGAATAGCAAAGGATAGGGAGGAATAGGGGAAATTGGAGGAGACCTTTGCCAAAAGGAATACAGACGGAACTGCCATGGTGTGACAGCCTAACTTGTCACAAGCAAATCTTAAATGTTAATGTCTGAATTAAGCTATTATTATTATTATATTATTAATAATAATTTCAATTATGCTATTTTTTAAATATTAACTATTTTTTAAACTATTAATTAAAATCTTAAAATCACAGTGGTGTTTTTTTAAGTGTAGTGCAGTCCTCAATCAAATGCGTTTACAAATTATTCATTGTACACATTACCAAGTCTATATTATATAGCAGTGACTTTTAACCGGGGGGCCAGCGCCCCTTTGTGGGCGTTTTGGAGATCTGGTGGGGCGTTTTTAAATTTTTAGCATTTAGGGGGCGCTGTAGAAGTTCGAGTGGGCATTGTGTCAATATAGAAAAATAATCTCATTCACGAGCTATGCACGCTGATACACTTGTACACTTTCTTTAGGCGCTTTCATTTTTTAATTTATTTTAAATAAACCACACTTTTACGTGCTAAAATTTAAACTGAGGCATAGTACTAAACATATTTTTTTAAGTAATATTTTGTGTACGTGATAGTAATATGTCATAAAAGGCAATAAATACATATTGTTTTTAAAAAAAAAAGATTTTTTTTTATTTATACTTCTCATCATTTTTTATTTGTAGTAGGAAATTCATTGCATAAAATACATACCTAAAAAAAGAAAATTGGAAATTAAATTTCTTTTTTTGTTGGGGGGAAGGGCGCTGGATAATTTTATAATATTTATAATATTTATTTATAATATTATTTTATAATATTTATAATTATAATAAAAAAACATTGCTATATAGCTTGGGTTAAGCGTTGGTTTACAAATCTAAGAAAATCTTTTATAAATTTTCCTTCAAATTTATTAACAAAGAAAAAAAGTAACATTATTAATATTTACTCGCCGTAATCCCGTGAAAAATCACGGTCCTTAATGGTAATTAATAACGACCCTTGCGTGTAACATGAGCAGCGCACTGAATGACGTGTCACTCGGGCGCCAGGGCCTCATTAGCGGATAGCTATCATCGGTGTTGTTGTAATTCCAGCCTAATTCCAGTGAGGTATGGACAGACAGACGGAGGTTTTTAGGCATTATCAATGTTGCAGTCATAGCAACATATTATAACTATGTGAATAGTTTTCAGTTCAATTAGGTTTTCAGTTGTTTTCCTATTTTACATACATATTATATTTCATTTCAAAAATTTGCTGAAGGTTGCGCGAGAGTTTCACCCAGGTTCAGTTCTATACACAACACCGTTTCGAAATTCGTTGAAAATAAAAACAAGTTGCTTTGTTGGTTTTACATATACAAGTTTAATTGGACAGCGAAATAAACCCACATGAATTATTGAAATCAGAAAAGTGTTTTCAATTTGACTCGGTGCCAGCCCGACCATCGCGCGGCAGGAAGGTACTACTGTTACATTACGCAAATACCTTCATCATATAATATGTATATCATATTACTGAAACACGTTCACGTAAATCTTACGGCTGATCCAACCGATATTAATGACGGTACTTTTACATGTCGGTTCCTAAGGAATAAGTATTTATTCATTTAAAAAAAAAAAATGTGAAAAAAATCGTATAGAAAAAACTAAAAATTATTCGCAAAAAAAATTTTTTTTTTAATTTGAAAAAAATGTTTACGGTTACGTGGTCTTATTGCTATTGAAAAATCGAAAACGCAAACATTTAAACAATGAAACACTCTAGGATTCAGGAAACTGAACAAGCTCAAAGTGTCGTAGATGGCGGGAAAATTCAAAATATGGTAAAAAAGAAAAGAAAGGGAATCAATATGAAACTGGGGTGGCAGATTGAATGTAAAATTACTACAAAATTTTATTAAACATAACAGTTCGAATTTTTAAATGCCTTTAGTGACTCGAAGAGTTTTCAATATTTTTTGATAAAGGTACATTATTGTTTAAATCTTTTTAAGTACTTCTGTGTATCATTTGTTGAGCCATTTTTAAATATAGTGTTGCAAACTTTTTATGTGCAAATCAACACCCAAATTTGCATGTAATGGGGTAACTTAAATTCAAATTGTCACTATTAATTTTTTTTTAAATGGCTCGACAAACCGTAATGGTAACCTTTTTGTACAAAAATGTTTAAAAAATTGCAAATTCATTAATACTCGTATTTCAAGATCATGCAGTGAGGCATCAGTTTTTCAAGACCTTAAAAATTCTCATCATATAAATAATAATTTTCATAAAGACTATTGTCTGTTATTTGTCTTATATACATTAATGATCAATTAATTGTACGCCATTTTTATTTTATCCAATTCGTTACTTGGTGAAACCCAAAAAATTTCCTAAAAAATCTTCATTTTTTGCGCTCACAGCCAGGTGTGACCCCTAAATACACGTTTTAATTCATCAATCTTATAATATACATACTAACATGTATTGAGTGAAAGATAAATATATTTATTCATGCTTCAAATATGATAATAATAGTCTCGATTATAATTTTCCTTTCTTCCATAACTATGCAAATGCTTTTAGCAATTGGGTCAGGTTTTGTCGTAACCAATGTTGTGGGCCATATTTACGTCAGAAAACCAGTTTGTCATGTCATTGACGAAAAATGAAACATACAGAGTAATATGTAATGTTGCTTGGACACAACATGGAGTACCTGTCACTAGCATCCACGTGTATATTTGCCTATTCTTGACTTGTGAAGAGCTGAAAAAACACTGAATATAATCCAGAATATATAAGGTATAGAGCAAGTACCTTATACATTGTAAAATACTCGGTCCAGTACAGGTCTACAATACTTACAATGACTCCAACGTAATACAATTTATCAAAATAGTGAGGCTGCGACGGGCGGGGCACGTAAAAAGATTGAGTGAAGAGAGAATGCCAAAAAAAGATTCTCCACACAAAGCCCCAAGGTAGACGTAGAGTTGGTAGATCCAAACTCCGATGGCTGGATGAAGTACAGCAAGACGTGAAAACTACAAGCTCCAGGGATTGTAGGAGTACATGTCAGGATAGAGGAAAATGGAGAAGAATGTTGGAGGAGGCCAAGACCCACAATGGGCTGTGGAGCCATTGATGAAGACGATTCTTCCGCAGGAAAAAAATATTTCGCACCTATAATTAAATATGAAAATGATACGATGCTTCTTTGTGTTTCCCGTACTTTTATATGGAAAGTAATTATTAATACTCACTAAAATAAAGCTTGAAGCGTTTGAGATGTGGATCTAGATATGTATTTTAAAAATAAACTGGATTGACGGGATTATTAATAACCAATGACAATGTGATAATCACGATACAAGAGGAAAAAGAAATCATAACGCAATAAAAATTCGAAAATTGCAATTTTTCGGCCAAATCCGAGATACCAGATATTACATCTCATCATTCAAGGCAAAATCTAATGCGATGCGAGAAGTCCACAGTCCAGCTATTTTGATTGGATTCTAAAATAATAATGTTAGCCAACAATTCGATAAACGAACAAGTACTAGAATGCGATGAAGAAGTAGTAACACAAATTGTTGAGTCTCACAATTCTTGGAATTGCCATGGTTATTTTTATTGTACTTATAATATTTTGTGTTATGTAATCTTTACATCTTTAGTATAAAATCTTCAATAAGCATAAATAATTAGACAGCCATCTAATTTTTTTCAGATTGGAGTTCAAAACCAATATTAATTTGTTCGACCTTTTGATTGCATTTATTTATTTACTTAAATATTAATTTTGTTTAATGTCATACTTACTATAAAGAGAAGCCATAGATGACTACTTTAGAACGTTGCCTTGATTAAATTCTCAAATATATTTCAACATTATTTTATGCATTCTGCAAAAATTGACATTTGTTAAAGTCCTCTTGTGAAATCACTTCTACATTGGATAGTCTTTTGTCCTCGTTTTTTTTTGTGAATAACTTTCTACATAATAACACGTCAAAGTCTACCAATTTAAAATCATAATTGTTTAATAAATATTCTTGAATGTGAATCTAATCTCGTTTATAGATTTTTTTTTTAAATTAAAAAAGATTTCAATTTTTTAGCTACGTCCAAGGAATATAAATTCTAAATTTATCATTATATTATATATTAGCGGCATATAAATTTAGATTTCTATATTGAATTTATTGTTTTGGTGGTATTAACAAAATAATAAAATGAAAACTGATTAATGAAGTGGTAGATTGTTGGATATTTATATTGATTTTAAAATAAATTTCATATATCTATGCCAATTAGGCCTTGTGTTATTCCAAAAGCTTTATTCATCATATAATATAATCCTAAAATGTTAATAAATATCGATATATATTTTCCTCGTCATTATCTTCTCAAGACATGGCAGTTTAGGATTTTTCTATTTGTATTTAAATGTAAATATAGCACATTTATACCCTTACTTGAAAATGAAATAAGCCCCTGAATTATGAATAGTATAAACTCAGCTGCATAGCCGCTTATCATTGAGCATTAAAGATTCCTACATATTGTGCATACATACTAGAGATGGGTCGTTCATCAATGAATTGTTCTTTTAGAAACTGTTCTAAAAGAACAGTTCGTTCATGAACGACCCGTGTCTAGCATGTTCGCACGTATACATATATAGGAATCTTTAATGCTCAATGATATTTGTTCGTTCAGTAAAGTAACAGTGAACTGTAATTGCTATTAAAAGCTCACTAGTTTACTAGATGAAAAATAATTCATTCATTCAGGTATTTTCTGTTTTTGGGTAGTTTCTTTCATTTTGAGAAGTCAAATGAGATTTTGATGGGAACTGAAAGTACCCCCCCCCCCCCCCCACCCAAGTGATGGATTTAAAAATTGTGAAAAATTCTCTGGTGGGTAAGTAAACAGTTCACTTACAGAAGTTAAATTAGATAAAAACAAAAATTCAAAAAACTACTGAACGATCTAAAGTGAACGGTTCATTTGACTGAATGAATGAACGATCTGGTGAATGACAGTTCAGTTAACTGAACTATAATTCTCATCTCTAACACATACAGGCTTTTAAATCATAAACCCTTGACGTACCCCTTTGAAGTAGTCCAGTGGAGTGAGGAACAGAAGGATATTCGATGCTTCTCCCATTCCATGCATTCAGCAGTTAGTAATCAAATTTGACCCTCAAAAGGATGACGGAGAGTGCTGACAGTTTTGGAATTCCTGTCTCACGTGTACACATTTGTTTAGGACACCCTGTTTATAAATTTATCTACAGCAAGACCTCGTTTAGCGCTTAGGATCCTGAAACAGCGTAAAACGAGGTCATTCTTACACAAAAAAAAACTTTATTTTTAAATTATTTTTATTTTAATTTCCAAAATAATTAATGCTACATAACACAAATATATGCAGACAGAAATATAAAGTCAATATTTGTGATGAAGATCTTGATACAATATTTTAAGTATGTTTAAATTTTTCAAGAACATAATTACTGGAATTGTTTAAAATATTATGAATATAAAAACTGTTAAAAAAGGAATTAAAATTTGAAATAATTCTCAGGCATATTCTAGTATATATTATGTTGATAATTTGGATAAATATCATAACACGTAAAAAATATATGAAATGTATTGCGTAAATAACATACATACCTATATACAACTTCCAAAAATTTGATCAATTGGAACTGATTGACCACCACATAAAGCATAGAGTTTTTGAAAAAAGTTTTTGGAAAAAAGCTTAACTGGTGGAAAACGAAAAAATCATTAAACGAAAGATTACTTGGAACCAATTTGATACAACCGGCGTGGCGATAAACAAATAAACACTACGGGGTTTCAAAAGCTTTTTGAGAACTTTGAGCTTTTTAAGGCTTCGGACAGACAGTGTTATATCGTTAATCGAGGAAACGTTAAACGAGGTCTTACTGTATATATAATAGTTTTAACAGCTCTTAGCGCAAAGATGGGTTGCATTAGGTATACAAGGTGTGTAATGTAAAATATTAAATATTAAAAGCTATTACACAATATTTTACACCTGATTCCTGCCTTGATTATGAGTCAAAAGTTTTCAAGCAACCATGACCTAATATCAATTGTTAGGGAGATATGTGATTTTTTTTAAATTTTTTTTTTTGAAAAACCTTAAACTATCATTACAGTAACTTAAATCGATTACGAAATGTTCATTCGCTTCAAATGATATAAATTGATGAAAATCCTCTAATTCTATTTTTAATTTCTGCAAGGTGTTTGTCAATTTTTGACTTGTATTAAAGCGAATGAATTTTTCATATTCGACATATGCTACGTTAATGCTAGCTCAATGTTTTGTAGAAAATAAATCAAAAATATTTTTAAAAAATGCAAATACTTGAACATTTTTGACCCGTAATCATGGCTGTAAAGTATTTTGGACTAGCCCTTTTACACCCCGAATATACTTATATATGTATTACATAAAAAAAATATTAATGAAGAAGATAAATGGATTATTTATTTGACGATCTCCTTGTATCGATACATTAAAAAAGCAGTCATCTAACACATCTCATCAGTCTCATATATACATTTTTGACATGGGCGATGTTAAAATCATCACATTCACTTAACATGCGTTATTTCACTGTACCCATAATTACTACCAAAAAAATAATCAACTCTCTAGTCAATATATTTTGCAATTTTTCTAAATTATCGACTTTTGCAATAGCGATTTTCATTCAATACCGCCGGCCAACATTTTATTACGATATATGTACAATAATATATTATGTCGTCCAGACAAGAGATCGGCGTGGTATATTAATTCGTGTGATGAAATCAACGTTAGATATATTATATGTGAAGAGTTTCGTAAGGAAACCGGATTCGAGATGGTATCCATTGAGATCATCCGTATATAAGAGCAAAGTACGCGGATAACACAATTTGTACAATTCTGAAGAAACTAATGAATTTACAATCGCAATTCTTTAGTAAGATTATAAAATAATTACCTAAAATAAACGTAATGAAGATTTGCGTTAATCTACGTAGACGGAAAATAATCACTTCTTCAATAAGAGCGAAATGGTTTTGTCATGACATTATAGTATAATTAATTAGAACATTGGTTTTCACCATTAATTTGTTGAAAATACAACATGTACGGGGCTAATGGTCATTTCGTAGGATGCAATATATACTAAATATTTACTGACTTACTTTTTATTATTACTTACCTATTATTACTTCATTGTCTATACCTATATATATAATAATATATAGAATATATAGAAGAGAATCTATATATATATATATATACATATACTTATTACCTGATGAATATGTACATTTTATCACATAATTCTTTGTAAATGTATAATGTAACGATACTCCTCTCCTATACACGAGTTTATGACACTCATGTAATAGAGAAGCATCCATTCATAAATAACTGTCACTACCTTGTAAAAAAAATGTATTTGTAAAAAAAATAATTTAAATAAATAAAAAAAATAATAAATAAAAAAAAGTACAGAGTGTACGTGGTATCCTGATGAAGGGAACATTGGCCCCGAAACGGTTGGTGTTTTCAACAAATTAATGGTGAAAACAAAACATATTCTTATTAATTATTAAAAAATGACTAATTTATTAAAAATATTACGTTTCGACAATATATGGATAACATTACTCAAATGTTACACTGCCAAACTCAAAAGAAGAAGGTAGCTATAGATTTTAAGAATGCGTTTTATTGGATATATGCTTTTGTTGGCTATAATGTGGTTTACCACATTTTTTATCACATTATCACTTGTAATTTCAACATTGAAAATGGGCACATTATTGGATAAGAACTGCCGACATAAATGAGACCCTGAGAATGTAATGGGGAATACTTCTACACAAATAATGATTTCAATCGAGTTGATTTGGACACGCCTTTCAAATGTTCAAGATGTGTCTTATGAAAATCTCAAAATGGCGAATCGCGAGGAAGGCGGACGACTTCTTAGCTTTGGAACTAAAAAGCAAAAAAAAATATTTGTCAATTTATACGGAAGCGGGTAAGGAAGCGTTGCGTCGCCCTGCCCGCCTACTAAAAGGGAAGAAGGTGATAATGGTGATGAAAAATAGGTTTTGCGAAAACATTTGTGGTAGCCGCGCAACAGCTCACCCTGGCCATTAACCTGTCCACCAAAATCAATTACTTTATTACATAATATATATTATAAATGTACATTGTATATGCACTACACTACATTGTATATACTACACGTTTTACTGTTTTGACATATACTTCAACTAAGGTTGAACCGAGGTCATCTCGATTACGAACATTTCTCTTCCATCTGAAATGAAATGATAATGACATGCTCTATCACAATAAGTCATAATTAATTAAATATTTTGAATAGAAATATTTCAAATGTGATGCGTCACGCTGTGTGACAGCAAGTAATCAGAGAAACAGAAAGTGCTCCATGAGCAGCACTTAGGGCTATCCTATAAGGGAATCGCGACATAGGCAAAGTGAGCATACATGGTCCGCATTCCTCTGTAATAGACAATGGAAATGTAGCACAAAGCGATATGTATATCGACTTACATAGCATTTCCAGCAATTATTACATCAATGTAACAGGTGACGAAATAGTTGCGTCTACTTTGGATGACCGAAGGTTAAGCAGTCAAGGATCTTATAACTGAATTTAACCAAATTGTTAAAAATTAATGTTAACTGTGGCAAGTAGTCTTCCATCTTCTTCTTCTTCTTCAGCCTTCATCTCTCCACTTCTGGGTATAGGCCTCTTCTATACCCTTCCATCCTTGTTTTGGAATTCGGGTTCATTTCATTTGGAAGGGGTTTGGCATAAAAACACCACGCTTATCAGCTGCGGGTTGGTGACGTTTGAAATCAGCGGCCCTTAACGTAAGGAATAAACGCTGTTTGTAGCCGCTAATTATGGGTCAGACGCTACTGCCTGATGGTCTGCGAGAGGTATTTTATTTCCCTCCTACCCTCTATATCTGGCGAGCTTTCCCCTACCCGCCACTTGGGGACGCATCTTCTAGCTGTTACAGGCTCCACCGAAGAGTACAGAGAAGTAGTCTTCCATAACAGTATTAATTGAGTTTAGCGGGTTGACGATGTCGCAACATTGATTCATGCCACCATCATTGCATTCTAAAACTCTGAAGAAAGAGAAACGGATTGACATATTTTTAATTAAATTTTTAAAAACAACAGCAATATTAATTAAAACACCGATCGCTTAAAAATAAAAAATATTCAGTTCTGACTACAAGAGAGGTCGAGTTCGAATATATTTGTTACGGTATAATTAATAGAACTCTTACGTCATATATGCCAACCAGTTTCAGAGCCCATTTGTCTTAGAAATGCACCAATTTTACAAAGAAAGCCATCATTCAAAGAGTTGTGAAAGTAGGTCCGGTGGTCAGTTTAAAACTTCCTGCTGCTTTTACGTAATCCCAAGTTCCTGAGTACCTTCGCTAATAACGAGTATTCCGAACGGGTTAGAATTTTTTCCTATAAAGGTCGTTATCGTCTATCAAGTTCTCTTACAAGAATTAAGTAATATCGATAGTACGTTTAACAAGTACGTTTCAATTTACGAATTTGTCATTTCGCTGAACTGTAAATATAACTTCATAAATTTCCCTTACCTAGAAGAATCGTCACGTAACACCAAAAAAATATATACATATATAAATGGTTACACATCAAAAAAAGGAAAACATAACATAGAGGCTAAATAATAGTACAAGCAGAACATACTGAGCTATCCTTCCTAACAATTTTGTTCAATATATTCGCAGCTCTGTACAATCATTTCGTCCTTATCCTAAATAAATTGAAATTAGAGTCCATTCATTTTATGAAAGCTACTTGTATTAGTTTGAGTAACATTGCGTTTACAAAAACTCGTAACATAATTTTTTTGAGTAAATGCCAGTTTTTTTGAGTGCACATTTAGATTTCTTTAATATTTCAGTTTAAGGAAAATTAAAAAAATAAGTGAATACATTACTATATCGCATGTCATTAGTATTAATCATTAATCAAAATATATAATTCTCTACGTAACAATAAACGGCCGTGAAAATATTTGTAAGGTAAGTAATCTCTACGTGAGATTAATTATAATTTTACTACTAGAGTTTCGGAATTAACAGAATCTCTGATTTACGATCTAAATTTAATATGTATCAAATATGAGTACATTTCAATTGATAAAATGTTGGATGTTGTTTTGTATATGTAATATGAACCATGATTTTTAAGGTACCGTAAGCGGCTGGCGATAATTGAGAGTAAGCATATTAAGAGTAAGCATAGTAATCATATCGTAGTGTTCTGCGTCTGCGTAGTGCACGCATTACGCATTACGCAGTTAACAATATGTAAATAGGACTAACTTGATATTTCCGAACCGTCACTCAGCATTTTAACCAGTGAAATCTGACAGTAATGTTATGCAGTCAGTTACTGTAAGTCTGTCTATTGCGAGTAGTCAAAGTAAAGTAAACTAATACTAACTTTTTAATATTTGTGACCACCAGCTCTAAAAACTTTGTACCTGTAATTATATTTATTATATCTATGTGTATAGTGACTTTGATTTCCGGAAATTCCTGTCGTCGAGATTGTAGTCACAGAATTTAAGAATTAAACTATACAACCGTGATGCAACCGGTCGCTCTATATGGGTATGCAGATTGCTCCTTATAGTATTAAACCTGAAATATTTCCATACATGTACATTTTAGTGGGTAAGAAGGTTTGGATATTATGACGTTTGAGTTCGGGGGATTTTGGCAGATAACAGGTAAAACAGGTACAAAATAAAGCCTTAAAATATAAGGTATCTGGTAATATTGTTATTAGACACATTTGAAAGAAAAATCTTACGCCGAATATATGGAACTATTAATGATGGTCAAACATGGCGAAAAAGATACAACACCGAGATCTATGACCTTTACCAGGACGTCAGCATAGTCAAGTTCATTAAGATTAATACATTGCGCTGGCTGGGACATCTACACCGTATGTATGATCTGCAGCCCCCAAAAAGGGTGTTGTTTAATGATCCAATGGGTAGAAGAAGTGTCGGAAGACCAAAACTGCGGTGGTTAGATGGTGTCGTTGCGGACTGCTGGGCCCTGGAGCAGCAAAACTGGAAAATGGCAGCCTATGACAGAGCAGCTTGGAGGACTTTCTTGAAGGCAGCTAGGACCCACCAAGGGTTATAACGCTGAAGATGGATGGATGGATGGTAATATTGTTGATTAATGACCCGAATACAATTCAGATTTGCTGCTGTAATGTAAATGACTTGATTATTTATAGAGCTGCACAGCGTCTAGCAGAAGAAACAACCCGCGAAAAGCGTCCGGCAACGATTAATATGAGTGTACAGTAGACCTCTTTCCATTTAAGAAAGACTGAGTATGCACAGTGCACATATTACGCGAATTTCCTTATTTCCCAATAAGCGCATGGGGAGTTTTTTTAATGCCGGCACAATCGCCGATGCGCCCCGAAAGGGAGGGAGTACGCTTCTTGCCCGCTCTTATCTCGCCTCGACACCTCTCGGTCGCATGTCGGTATTTTGCGCCTGAGTCAAAGGGCTTCGCTTGGTCTCACGAGGAAGCCTTGCCTTGTTTTATTGTGAAGCAAGGTAACAACGGTTTGGTCATTTTTTTGTACTGTATATGTGCAAAAAAGCATAGTGGCTACTAGTACAAAGACAAAAGGCACCAATAGCTTCTATGTCCATCTTGGAGAGTATCCACACTTCAAATGATGAAGCGAGTGTGTAAGTAGTGAGCTCTCGGCGATTATGTATAGCCGTCATTAAAGTTACAAAACATTAAACTGAAATAATCGTAATAATGGCCATGGTATTGTTGCGCAGTATGATCGATAATACTGAAATTATGCAGAGCATTGGTTTGTATGTTCCTGATAATTACCTTAGACATCGTCAGCATAGATTGTTTCACATTCCAATATATAAGACCAACCTGCCGACGGTTATGCCTGTTGGAAGAGCCACAGCTATACTGAACAAAATCGCTTTGAGTATTGATATATTCTATGTGTCTGAAGGGGTTTTCCGAAGCAGGATTCTCCTACACCTTTGATATGAATGAATTTATATACGTTTGATATTTTGTTGTTTGTATATTATCTCACTTGTTAATAATATTTACGGATTAAACATATATTTGTAATGTAAATGTTATATTAAAAATAAATGAATTGAAATTCAAATTGAAAAAAATGATTGGGAAGATATTTTTATGCCATTAGTTTATGATTTATGATTAATATAGGGTGTTTCAGAGGTTTTTTTTTGAATTGGCAACACTTTTTCCAGTGACAGCGCAGTTTGCCTTTCATTTGAATAAACTTAGGCCAATGAAGGGACCCACCACATACCATGATTCGCTCTATGTGTAAAAGCGTCCATATCGGCCCAGCACGTTCGCCGCCTGGTTGGCATTATTTTATGCTAAAGCGACTTCCTTGCTTGGCGTTCATCAATACAACACGCAGAGACGAAAACTGGGCGAATCGGTCGTGCGAAACCTTCCCGCATTGTCCCGCGCATAATTAATCTTTATTTGTACAATATATATTACCAAATAATAATAAAATAATATAAAATAAACACCCAAAAAAGGCGTGGGACGTAGAAAACTTTACCCCTCCGTGGAGGGAAAAAGACATAAAGAAAAAATTTAAAACATAAAAGATTCGTGTCCAAAGAAATCATACCGGACGGTTCAAACACTGGTTCAGGAATAACCAAAATATGTTAGCACTATAATAAAAACAAAATTGTATGGCACAGTAATATAGTAAAGGTAAAAATAGAAAACAGTAGAGCAAAGAAACATCATGAATCATAGTAGGAGCCTAGCAAATACACAATACAAGCGCAGTATATCAATAATGACGTACGATGTATATCAATAACTTAGGTTTCTTTTATTTATTTCAAAAATCGTGGTATCGTCATCATATTTAAATATTAATGACATAAAATTATCTTTCCAATAAAGCCAATACCACGATATATACCAACTCTTAAAAATATCCTACACTAAAATAAAAATAAATACAGACACAACAATATATGATTCCATCACTCTCTCTCTCTATACCAAACATAAGAAAAGAGCTATCGGCAACCGCAAATGACTTAATGTGCCTGCTTCATTACTATATAAAGAGTTTATATTCCTAAGAATGCGGTCTTGTAGTCATCGAGTATTTTCTTATATCCATATAATCACTTTCCCCCACGCAATAAATAGCTGTAGTGTTTCGCGTGGAAAGGGATGTAACGGATGTATCGTATTATCGGATGTGCCGGATGTTAGCGGAGTTCGAAGCAGGAACACGCCCGTGTCCTCAAATGGCCCGTTGCCCAGTCCGTCACGGTTATGCCCTGATGTACGCAATTACATTACGTCAGACCCGTGTAATATTTTGTTTCTGATGTGATTAAAATTCCATGAATTATTAGATGATTGATTAATGTTATTGTACACAATTTATTTATTGTAGTGACTGTGTATGTATGCTGAAATGTACTTAATAAAGTATACTTATGTAACGTAGAATGTAGTAATAGATCCGAACATTGTAATTAAGAAGTAAACTAGGTATATCAAATAATTTATTCAATAACTGCAAAATGACTTTATTATTTTGTTAAGTTAGCCTGAAAATACACATTTTATCTTAAATTCGCCGATAAATAGATTAAACAGGCATTTAATAAGATTTTTAATTTTCCTACATTTAGTTTCTTTCATTGCATTTTTATTCATTTTTACTGCTTGTACCAAAAACCTGATTTTTTCCAAAACTTTTGCGTGCTTATTTTATTTTTCTATATACTCTATACTTTTGCACTGTTTTATTAATTATCATAATTATCTTTATTATTTATTATAGTATAATGTTGGAAGTATAATAGTTTTATACATCAATATCTCGAAGTCCTTATTTAGGTCAACATGAAACATATTTTTTTCTGATTTGCGCAATTTGTTTATTCATGTTGTGTTGTGTCGATTGCGATAATATGTATTTTAAAATATTCCCAGAGAAATTTGCAACATGCTAGAGAAAGCCTTTACAAAATCGATTCAGCTGTTGAAGGTAATCTAGTTAAAGATATCGGACAGACGTCTAATAAATGCGTAGATGAAAACATGTTAAAATATTAAAAATTAAGTATTATTTAATCCAAAAGTGCACTTAAAAAACGACATAAATCAAAGCCATTAATTTTAGAAGTTTTTATTCTAAGGCGTATTTTTTCTTAATTTATCTTCTAAAGTTATTTGATGACTTCATAAGAAGATTAAAAGTTTTATCTTTTTTTGTATTTCTGTTACAAAACTATTAAAAAAAATTGCTAACACAAAAATAAAATAAATTCAGCAACAAATATCTTAATTAACTCATTTTGATAAATGATAATTTTATGTATATTTACGTCATAAACCTGCGTGTTTTTATATTGTAGCAACGTATTTAGAATAAAGATTTTCCATAAAGGTATTTCTATTCATTTGAAATAATTTTTTTCTAGTAAGAAGATAATTCAATCCAAATATCAGTATTCTGTCTGCTTAATAACTTATGTCAATATTTTGTAAGCTTACACTTTATCGATCAGTACGTGCATATAAAACTTCATATATAAAATAGATTTTTATAAGGTATCTTCTTTATTTTTCTGTATGAATTGTTTATTTCATCCCGGATTATAGTTTTAAACATACTGTTATAAGTATCATACATCACAAATGAATGATTTATATGAATTATTTTCTAAAATCAATGTATATTATAGATGTCTCACAGAGACGAAACTGTATTTTTATGGGAAAGTAGATATAGAAGTTTTTGGGTGTATATAGAGCTTATGACCTGTGGTACGGCTGACTTAAGTGATCACTTTACACAATGTAACGTTCGCCATTTCCACCCATGATAGAATATACCATGTCTACTAATTTTTTGGAAGTTGTATATATTTTGTTATAGGTGTTATTGTTTACTTATATAGTTGTATAGAGTTGTGTATATTTTTTTGGAAGTTGTACATAAAAAAATAAAACAAACAAGCAGACGCCACGAGTTAAAAGAAAGGAAGTAAAAAAGTAACCCATAAAAAACAAGTTTTTACTACACTCCCTTTCTTTGTAAAATATAACAATAATTAAAGACGAATTAAAACATATAACATAACACTCAACTTATAGGAATTTATTATATTTCTAAAATGTCAGATGTTTTGAGATGTCAAGATTTTGATAGATTCAATTATCATCAATATCGTACCTTATGAATTTCCAGCGTCAAATGATTTAGTCAGAATCAGATTTGAGTAATGTAGAATTCTTCAAAACTAAGCAGAAATCTAAAAGAAATAAATGATTATTTGATTTTTTCCTAAAATACCCAATTTTACTGTCATGAACCGAATGATACTGTGTGAACCAATTGTTATAAATTTTCTAAATTCGTAGTTATGTAACTTTTATATCGACGGAGTATTCAAATTTTAAATATTCCGTGGCGTCGTCGTTAGGCCTCCGTTGGTAGTAATCAAACTTTTGTAATTATTCCAATTTGAAACAACCATTAAAATTACTAAATATCCAAAATTATACTATAATTATTAAAAAATTTTAACGAAAATTTGATAGATCTTCTTGATCGTCCCCACGAGTCTGCTTGCAAAGTTTCAGCTCGATTGGATCACGGGAAAAGGGTTAAAAATCGATCCAATGTTTTTTCGTCAAGGAAATCAGCAAGCAGACGCCACGAGTTAAAAGAAAGGAAGTAATAAAGGATTAAATATGTTCAGGTTATTGTCCAGAAAATGGATGTTGTCAAAGAATAAGTTTTTAATGTTGATAGGCTATCTGCAAGAATGTCAGAATCAACTTTAAGTTCAGTCAGTACATTATTGTATATATATATAATTATTGTATGTACGCCGCATTCTAGTGATAGGAGAAAAACAACCAATATTATTTATTTATTTATCTTCATCTTGTTACATGACATAGGAGATGGAGCCGCACATCTCACTAGGAAGAACCTGTGCCGAGATGAGCAGCTGAACAAAATAGTGAGAACAAAAAATATTGGATTGCTAACTTATTCTAAAGAAGTCCAGGTTTCTTATATCGGGTTCAACATGCAAATTTATGTCAGATAAAGAAAGAATCAATATGCCTGAGAATCCATTGAGAATCCTACGTAGCACAACAAAATCGGATATTTTCCGTCAAGTTTACGCATTTTGAAAAAGGCAATTCCATTTCTCCTAGCGGTAGGTAGATTAAAGGTAACCATGTGTATGATATGTGGGGTATAAAAGCAAAGACAGCAATATCAAAAAAAATTAAATTATGCTTTGAATGTAGTCACCGAGAGTTACTAATTTAAAATGTGCTGAATTTTATATTTTATGTATCTATCCCTTCCAATATCATGTTTTCTATAAAATTATAGGCTACAATTCCTATAAAATCTCAAATTCAGTACATTATAAGTTAGTAATCCTCGATGACTGCCTTTGCTTTTACGATTATACCCAACATAATATGACCTTTGCTTTTTTTAAATATTTTTTGTTTAGGAAAATAAAAAAATTCCAAAATTGTAAGTGGTATTATGCATTGTTTCCAAATTTTCCATTCAAATCCAACCAAAATTTCCAAATTTAAAAGTGGTAATGTGTTGTGTATTGTATCATAATATAATTTAGTGTGCAATTAATTACTAATTCACCACATAACGTTTAAACTTAAACGATAGCGGTATCACATACCGCTCATAACAAAATTATAACATACTTCTTCCGCAATCACTTCCTGCAATATACATACAAGCGCGAGAACACATCTACAGGTAACGGAACAAAATAGAGCAACTTGATTTCAAACTGCCTGTTACGGACTTATCTCATGAAGTATGCAAGACCAAAACAAGTTTATCAAAGTACTTTATAAAGTACAATCATGGTTAAAGTTTTTACCATTTCTCGTTTCTTTCTTCGAACGAAACGGATAACTTCCGTCTAATATGCATTATTATCTTCATCATCATCATCATCAGCTGTTTCCTTTCTACTGCTGGAAGGCCGGCCTTTCGGTCCCTTGATTCCTCTTGGGTACCAGCGGCGACTGCATTTGTCCAACGATTGCCCGTCGTCCGAGCCATGTGGCCTGCCCATTGATATTTTATTTTCTCGTCGCATTCAATTACATTAGGTTTTAGCTATTAATAAAACATATAGTTTTGATTTAAGGGTAAATGGAATCTATATAAATAAGTTTAAGAGTAAAACCAAACTAGTGAACCATCATTAGTTTCCAGTTGCGTGCAGCGCATCCAAGCAAAAAAGCTGTGCATTAGTAAAGATTCTGGGAAACAAATATTAATTAAATAATCCTTATCTTAAGAAAAAGTTCATTTAAAATTCTAGCCGTAATTCGTCCTACGGCTAAAAGTTTTATTTCTGACGTTTCTGTTTAACGTGACATGTTTGTTTTTTTCCGATTTAAAATTCTAGCCGTAATTCGTCCTACGACTAGAAGTTTTATTTCTGACGTTTCTGTTTAAAGTGACATGTCTGTTTTTTTCCGATTTAAAATTCTAGCCGTAATTCGTCCTACGGCTAGAAGTTTTATTTCCGACTTTTCTGTACATAATTTTGTGTCAATTCTTCATTTATCTCACTTGTTTGCGCCCAAAAAATTTGTTGAAAAACCCGAGAAAAAACTCCGTGTATTTTTACTTAGCTCTATGTCTGCGAGTTTTGTGTAATAGACAAGTAAATTTTGGAATAGCTTGTTTCTTCGAAAGGTCCTATGCCAGGTGAGAACTACGCGAATTGCAGAAATGATATTTTTTACAAATTCCACCCAAAACTTTTTGTGTGAATCCTATTTGTCATTTCGATGGTGGATGTAAATACCAATGGTCATATCCAATGGCCATAGGTACCATAATGATTATTTTCGACGACATTACAGTTGCCGGAAAACTTGAATTTTTTTGGCATAGTGGGGGAATGCGCAGAAGTCAAAATTTGGGTCTCTTTGATGGAATGGTACATGCGCACTTCTAACTTCCCTCCACTACGTCGAAAATTTTCAAGATGTTTATAATACCATTATGATATTATAAAAATTGTGCACTCCGCGAAAACACCTAATTCTTTCAGGCACTCCCAACTATAATAGTACTCAATTTCAATTCCATTTCTTGTATGCCACCTAGTGAATAAGTAAAAGTAAATAAGTTTTTTCTTTTCTAGCAGTAAGTTGTTTTGTAAGATAATAATTTTTCTGTGTAAAGCGCCCTTGAGGTGAGTATTCGCGAAAACGGTGCTTTATAAGTTATCCAATTATTATTATAAAATGTTTGATTTATTTTTGTGAAAAGAAACGTATATCTGAAATTAGTATTATCCCAGATTTAATTATATCTAAATCGTCTTCGAAATATATTGAAATTTTTTGCCGTGTTACCTATAGGTATATAAAAGATTTATTTATTTAGAAAATCTTGTTTACAATACTTCTTTATAGTGCAGTTATTTTTGTGGATTGAAGTTCTTTAAAATATACATGCGTATATATATATTTTTAAATATACGTATACAGTCGATCACAGCATAACCCAAGTTTATACCCACTGCACGCCACTGTTAGTTTCTATACATATATTCTATATATTCGTTTTTTATTATCCGGTAAAAATAATGGTTTTTACGTTATTTTAACCGGTTACAACAGTGAGGATTAGTAACTGAAATTTAAGTGTTGTCCAGTGCACCGATATTCGATATGTAAATAGTGTTCTAGTGCTCATAATGGCCCATAGATTTCGATTATATTTTAATCTGAGCTATTCCCAAAGCATGCGAGAGACTTAATCCCTAAAGATTCTTTATAATCAGTGATCTGAAATATTGGAATTAAATAATCTTGAAATCAGTAAACAAAAAATAATAATTGAACTAAGCAAAATAAAGAATATAACTCAAGCGCACGCTCGGTGGCAAGGTGCAGAATCATCTTAAAATATGATTTTTGGAATATGCTCTGTTAGAGCCTCAATCGTTGGCAAAACACTGTTTTCTTAATTGTGTCTTACTTTCCTTTTCGGTATTCATCATGCCTTGGAAAAACTCTCCACCTGTAGGTGTGTAGCATCGGTGAACGATACATTAGATAAAGTGATCACTTAAGCCGGCCAGTGACAGGTCTTTAACCCTGTAAATGGACATACATACTTTTACATATAAACAGCTTCGTCTCTGCAAGATGCCCATTATTTATCTTGTAAAAACCAAACAGGTCGATCATCATTTCTCTATTTTTATTGAGATCAGGTGTCACTCAGAAATAAAGATGAGAATTTTTTCATGACGCAAGAGCAGCCGATGCACCTCGCGCGACCTCGCGTGTGCAGAATGCTGTATTGCATCTTGCACTTTCAGTTTTCTCCATCGTCAATCTCCGACGAGAAACTTGATAAGCGAGTCGGCACTGCACATAAACGCATTACCTAACCGCCGACTACCATACTTTCCTCCGCGATGCTGATCCGAATCAAGGGAAGACGATCAGTGTCCGGGCCTCGAGGTTCACCCTAAAAGTTCCGGCACCGAAGGTGAGGCAGGCGATCTTGATCAGAAAACGAGAGGGACACGGAACGAAGAGAAACAATAATAAAACAAATGTATTTAAAATATAGAGGTGACATTACCAGCTGCGAAATTTGTGCTCATGAGAAAAGATTACAGATGTCTTACAATGAAATTGGTGAATTGCATTGTGTAGTGATTACTTAAACCAACTCATATCGACTGTTAGCCCTGGGCCATCGTATAAAAAAGATTTCCATCACATTTCTCATATAAATAGCTTCGTCTCTGTGAGACTTCTATAATTTATCTTAGTTTAGATATAAATCTATTGAATTGTGGTACGTGACAAAAAAGCGCACAAGCATATTTCAACGCGATTGTTTTGGTGCAATGCTCCGTATTTATTTATTTATATCTCATATAACATGACCTTGAAACCCATGCACTCTGTAATTGTATGTAGAAGAAATTATAGAATTTACAGAGTTACATAGGTAAGAGACTTCAAACATTGCTTTTTTCGATTTTTATCTTCTGTTAAACATTAGACTTATCTTCTTCTTCTTCATGTGCCCTGTCGGGTCCCAGCGATCACCTGGGAGAAAGTTTCCCTGTCCAGGGCAGTACGGAACAGCTCTTCCAGGCTTCTTATCCTGGTCCACTCTCGTTTCTTTCGAAGCCAGGAATGCCGCCTCCTTCCGACCCCTCTGCGACCCTCAATCTTCCCCTTCATGACGAGCTGAAGATTGGAGTACTTTTCGCCTCTCATTATATTACCAAAGTATGAAATTTTACGGAGCTTTACTGTGTTCAATAACTGTTTGTTTGTATTTGCTCTACGGAAAACTTCAATATTACTAGTCATGTCAGTCCAGGATATCCTTAACATTTTACGATGTATCCACATTTCGCACGCCTCTAGGCGATTTAAAGTATTCACCTTCAGCGTCCATGCTTCAACACCGTAAAGTAGAACTGACCATACATAGATAGCATTTCCTTAACCTCTGTCTGAGCTTCAAGTTTAAGTCGTCATTGCAGAGTAGACTTTTCATATTATTAAAAGATGCACGGGCTGTCTTTATTCTGCATTTGATCTCATTTGACTTAGGTAAATCAAATATTAAAAAGCCATTCGCTTCAATTCGAAAACGAATAATGTGATTAAAACCTTGGAGAAATTGTTTTATATATTTTTATTTTACTTGTATTAAAGCAACCGAATTTTCAATATTCGATATAGGTTACTTTCATAATAGTTGAACGTTTTACATAAGATAAGACAGAAATATTGAAAAAAAATACACGTTTGAAGTCGCTTATCTCGATCACTATTGATTCTAGGCCAATGTTGCTTGGATATTTTCAAGTCATAATTTAGACAGAAATCTACCTTTAAAGTATTTTGGACTTGCTTTGTTACACCCTGTATTTGAGACGAATGTTAAAGGCAACAGGGCAGAGGTCGTCCGCGAAAGACCTGGAATGATCAAATAAATCAAATATTGGATGACGGCCGTGTTAAAAGCTTTAGCAAGCCAAGAGCGAGCGCGAGAAAATGTATGAAGGCCGACGAAGGAGAAAGTTGTGCGCCAGAACCAAAGAGTGTGATTTTCTATCATCCGTACCTACCCCCGAGGAGAAACGGCGTAATAGTTAGTTAATCGGTTAGCTTATAATATTCATCATTTTGTATTCAATACTGGATGAAGTCCTCCCAAATCGCCCATGTTATAAACGTATCTGCAATTCTCATGTTTTGAGAAAACGGTGTTTGAAGTTATGACGAATATTTAAAATATTTCTTATTTTATATTTTTTAAAAAACAAACAATTGCAATATACTGTATTTTTTTAAATCAGTATTAAAGAGTATGTTTATTAAAAAAATTAAAAGATAACTAACATCTTTTGTAGGGTACTTTTTTAGTACGTGTGGTTGTTTTGGACTAAAAAGATTGTTATTGTAAAAAAAAAAAATTTTAATTAAATTTTTAATGGTACTATGAAAAAAATCATCGTTATCGGATGATGAGCCCGCTGCAAAACTATTATAGAAATGGTGAACCCTAGAAATCATACCGGATTTGACAATTTTTTTATAAATCCACTGTTAACAGTTCTGCCATATTTATTGACCATTTGTAGTACAAGAATTTAACTTATATGAATAACTCCAGATTTTAACTGTCCCTTCTGATATCCAATTGTGACATGCATCGAATCTCACTCGTTTTGAGTATGACCCACAATAAGATATTGTGGGTAATCGTAAATCGGGATTGGTGATCGTGCCTTCGTAATCTTCGGTTTTTGGGTTGTCTAAATGTTTTATGGATATGTGGTTCTCTGTGTACCTAAATGTTTCCACAAGCCAATTATATGGTCACGGACGGTTGAATTTACGCGGTAATCAAAAATTTTATCGGATATATTTGCGTCTGTATTCTGATTGCGCCAGCAACCGACAGAAAAGCGGAAGCAAACTATCGAAGATCAACATTACAGCGAATCATCGGTAAAATCTATTAAATGGTTATTTACCATATCTAGAGAATATTCGTGTTCAAATTTCCCAATAGAAAGCCCAGAATCTAGTGTAATATCAAAGGATTTACCCCGAAAGTTGGAATGGATGTAAATACTCAGATACTATGACTTCCTGAAGAGAGCTATTATTTGGAGATTTCGCCAAATCCAATCGGCGATCGTCTGTGCATTTGGGCTCCGTCGACTCTTCCTTGCTCCACCACTTTACCTATTACATCCGTGGATCTTTTTTTAACTCTACTACACAATTACTGAAGCGAAGCACATAAACTCTTATGACATGTTCGATGATTTAAATATGCATTGTGTAAAAGATAGATAATTGTCATTTATTTCTTGTAAAATGCAACTATTTGTTCTGCAGATGTTGAAGGTACTGAGGTTATATTTTATATAAATAATATTCACAATCTACACATTGTTGCAAAAGGTTTTTCAATAGGAATGTTGTTATTTTAAAATTTTTGAGCAACCATAGTTTTTTGTTTTTATTTAATCAATTATTATAGTATACTCTGGTTATTATACATAATAGTATAATATAATATAAGGTATTATAGTATAATACAATTATTATAGTAAATCCTGAATTCACCATGGTTAAGTACATGCTTGCACAACATTTAATAATTATCCAAAAAAAATATGAAAATAAGCACTCGTTTCTGAATACCAGGGGAGCGCAATGTGAACATTGAAACAGGACATATTTACAAAAAATCGGAATAAAAGATTTATCTCGTAATATAATTTATGTCTATCTGTGTCATTCTTAATTGTGGGAGAAATTTAACTATTTTTTTCAGTATTTTGTCATACCCAGCAATTATGTCTCCCTGTTGGACGACCGAAAAAAAAAAAATAAAAAAAAAACTCATAGTTTTTACCATATTATTTATATTTTAATATATCAAATTTTTTTTTTCTAAAATAAAAGTAAAAGTCACATTTCAATGTTTTCACTGCACGCACCTGAATTTTTGTTCATCTGAATACTTGAACTTCTTCAAAGTTATAGTCGATTTATATAAATAAATAAAATTCATGTTTAAAATCACTTTTAAGTTTAATTACAACCCCACTGGTTTCGAGAACTACAGATGTTTTCATCTACAGGTCAGAATATAAACTTCTCACCTGTAGATGAGAACATCTGCAGTTCTCGAAACTAGAAGTGTCTTAATTAAACTCAAAAGTTATGTTAAACAAGTATTTTATTTATTTACATAATCATTCATGTCACTCCATAAAGTTAATGCCAAATCAATAAATATTATAAACTTATGTTCCACATAATCGACCTATGCTATTCGGCGAATCGTTGCAAAATTTGTTAACGATTTTACTCTTCACATTACAGACATCGAAATGCAAAAAGTGAAGAGGATATTGCTGCTGTAAGAGCTAGAGTTACAGAAGATACCAATTTAACGATTCCTCGTCGTTCGCAAGAATTGGGAATTTCAATAACAACTTGGCGTATTTTGCGAAAAGACTTGTATTATCACCCTTATTACATTGCGATGACCAAAGAACTAAAGCCACTAGATCATCGTAGCCGTCATGGGTTTGATAATTGGACTCTAGATCAACTTGAAGTTTATTGTAATTTTGCTAAAAAAATCATATTTTCGGATGAAGCATATTCATCATCATCATTCTTGGCACTACAACCCTTGGTGGGTCTTGGCCTCCTCAATAATTTTCCCCCACTCATCTCGGTCTGGTGCCAGCTCTCTCCAGTTTCCAGATATCTTTGAGGACGTTGTCACACCATCTTAATTTTGGCCTTCCTAAGCTCCTTCGCCCTATTGGCCTTGAGTTCAGCAGGGACTTTGGTGAAGCATATTATACTTTGTCAATAAGCAAAACTGCCGTTTATGGTGTGAAAGCGATCCATAGGAGATTCAAGAGAAGCCTTTGCACCTGCAAAAGGTGTATGTGATGGTGTTACCATCGGACCATTTTTTTGTTTCAAAATGACGCTGGAATGGTAGTTAAAGTAAAAGCTGAGCAATATTGATCGACGTTAATAGAATTTTAGTGGCCGAAACTGGATAAATTTGATTTAAATGACATGTGGTTGCGACAAAGTGGTGCCACATGTCGTACTCCTAATATCACTTTCATTGCAAGGAAAGTTTGGTCAATCAATAATTTCAAGAAATTCAACTACTAAACGGCCTCCAGAGCGTTGCATTCACGACATAAAGTTAAAATTGTTTGATAAAGTTATCGAAATTCGGATTCGTGAGTCGAACGAATTTACTACTGGAAACAAAGCCAAGGTGGCTATTTAAACGTCGTTTTGTTTATAATAAAAACGTTATCACTGTCTGCTTCAAAATAAATTAATTAATTTGGCTGTAACCTAAATTGTTTTTGTTTTGTTTCATTTTAAAAACCCTTTATTTATGTATTGATGTGGTGAAATATTTACGGAATATTTTTGGTAAAATACATTTTATTTTTATAGTTCGACTTCTATAAGAATCAATAATGGAAAATAAATCATTTTACATAAAAAATAACCTTTAAAACAATGACAAACACCTTTTAGTAATGCTTATAATAAATTACCACATTTTTTACCAAACCTGGAATATGTTTGATACGACTATGTTCCACAAATTGCAACAATTATGTTTTGTAAGCATCCCAGTGCGCCAGCCAAATTGTGTTGACTTGGATGAGTAGTTCCTGAGTATCAGCTACCATTTACTAATCGAGTCCATCTAACACTAGCATTTAACAATATACGTGGGAAAAAGGAAATTAAAGGTCAAAGATTGATTTCGTTGTAATTGACTCTAGATTGAGGTCCGCCACTGTTGACACCAGGGTGTTTCGGGGCGCTGAAATTGAAACGGATTACTTTCTTGTAGTATCAAGTGTGAATCTGTTTCATGGGTGGCGATGGTGCTCTAAATGAAATTATGGCCAATATGAATCTGTCAAAGAAAGCAAGGCTAGCGGTACATAATAGCGTTATAGTGCCAACCCTGATGGAAGTGAAGCTTGGAATTGGCAAGAGAGGAATGAAAGTAGACTGAATTCGGTAGAAATGCGGTCACTAAGACGCTTGTGTGGAAAATCTTTGGTCGATAAAGTGAGGAATGAACAAATTAGACATGAATGCAATGCTGGCTGTAGTGTGGTAGGTATAATAAAGAAAGGAGTGCTGAGATGGTTTGGTCATGTGGAACGTATGAACGAGGAAAGGATGGTTAAGAAAATATATGAGGCGAGTGTTGAAGGCATCAGGAATAGAGGGCGTCCGCGAAAGACCTGGCACGATCAGATACTACAAGTATTTGAGGATGGCCCTGTTAAAAGCCGCAACAACCGTAGAACTTGTATGAGAAGATGTATGAATGCGGCCGAAGCAAAAGTGGTGTGCCAGGATGGAAGAGTGTGGCGTTGAATCCTCTCTGCCTACCCCTGCGGGGAAACGGCGTGATGGTTAGTTAGTTAGTTAGATAGACTGTCCGAAGTACAACCATTTCGATCTGTCGGTGAATAATGTCCTATCAATCTAATTATAGGGATTGCATACATCATTAATTTCAATGCTACAATCACTCATCTATACAAATCATCCATCATCAATATTGGATATCTCCATCGCGGTACATAACCCATCAGCTGCCAGACAAACTCAACAAGGCGGCCATGATGGCGGCGTGCAGATCATTCAGTCAACGTTTAGAATAAATCAATGTGTATTGTAGATGTCTCACAGAGACGAAACTGCATTTTTATGGGAAACTAGTTATAGAAGTCTTTGGGTGTACATAGGACTTACGAGCTATCGTACGGCTGGCTTAAGTGATCACTTTTACACAATGTAACGTTCGCCATTTCCACCCATGATAAAATATACCATGTCTACTAAATAAACTTGGACCCGTGTTTTTCTTAATAATTTTCAAATCTCACCCGTCGAAAATTCTTGCATGTATTTATGTTATGTTTTTTTAATAAAATGTATGCTAGCAATATATAAAAAGGCGAAACAAATCAGACCCTAAGAAATAATTTATACATATTTTTCCATTTTTTTTTATTCTATTCAGTCTTACAATTTTTTTTGTTCTTGACAGTATTTTTTGTTTTTTTTTTCTTCTTGAAACATCACAAAATATGGAACAGAAATTTAAGTGTATTACCTTTTCTTTTGACGCTTGTATAGAAATTTTAAAGCACCGTAGCTTGTGGTGAAAATAACGTTGCTCGCTAAAAATAATATGCGGGCGGCTATACAGACCGCTTCGCGGCCGATGGTGCCCGTTACACGACCATTAGAGCAACCGGCTATTACCGATTACTTGCTGCTATGCCCTACGGGTGGATTTTGCAATCGCTCCGCAGTCAATTAACGTCACAATATATGCATGTGATTTTCTGAAAACCCATGTGTTTTTGTTATTACTTTTGGCTACAATTATTTGACTTCATGGCATGTTGTAGCGCAAAAAAAAAAAAAATGCAGAATATATTCATAGAATGGACTGGGTCTTGCATTCACACTGAAATAGTATATTTTTCATACATGATATGTATGATACACTTTCATCAAAGTAAAAAAAAGTTTGACATGTAATACGAACACTGCCAGAATGAAAAAAAAACAGCACAATAATTGTGAAGTAGCGAGATACGGAGATTATTTTTAAAGACATATATAGATTATTTAACGTTAAAAAATATTATATAAATTATTTTCTTCAAGTTACTCGAATAGTAAATAATGTATGTAATATTTATACAAATTAAATTATCTATATTTGTACTATAAAATATGTATGATTTCGCCATTTCGTTGATGTTTTATAATACGTGTGCGATGCACTGCATGAATCATAATTTTTGAAGTATTAACATAATAATGGACGTTTATTTACTTTTAAATTATTTATTGTTCTCTATGAATGAATGAAGTTGTATATCTATGAAGCTACGCTGAGTCCCGAAGAACGGTTATTTTCACGGATGTTTGGCTAGGATAATAGGCAACCTATAGACTCATTTCACTCTAAGCCGATTAACCCCGGCATTTTTTTTACAACTTTCATTTGGTGTTATTAAATACCAACAATTTGTAATATAAATTGTTATATTTTTGCCTTTCTCTTATACGGGGTGAGGGCGTGGATGCTAACCCGTGAACTAATCCGCAAAGTCAAGGCTTTCGAGATGTTGCTCTATAGACGCATATTGAAAGTTTCCTGGGTGGATAGAGTGACGAATGTTAAAGTCCTCCGGCGTATGGAAAAATACTAGAAATCTTGAGTATATCGGACGTATTATAAGAGGACCAAAATAAAATCTAAATCAACTCATCATTTGGGGGAAAATAAACGGTAAAAGAAGCGTCATCGCATCTCATGGCTGCGTAACTTGAGGGACGAATGAATTAATGAACTTCCATAAAGTTAAATAAAGTCGTAATCGCCAGAATGATCGCCGACCTCCGATAGGAGATGGCACCATAAGAAAGAAAAAAAATTAGAACTTTCAGAGAGACCTAGAGACCTGCTTATATTCGGCCGTATTCTGAAATAAGCAATATTGCTTTTTCGGTATCTCGAAAGTTATAGTATAACATTGTAATGCAGTCAATTTGGTTTTCTTAAATTTGAAAATTTGAAAATAATGAATTCAATCAATCAGAAAGCCCTATAACGTAAGTTATCACAATTTGTAGCTAATTCTTTTAGTATTTAAAAAATATATATTTCAATAAGAATACCTTATACTGTAATTCACAGTTGTCTTTCTGTTAGAACTGTGTATACCAAACAATTTTTCTATGGTTATCTAAATCTTTTTCACTTTTTCCTGTCACGTTCTGCTGAACCAACTGTTTTACTAAATGGAATATCATTTAATAAAACACAATGGAATCAATATGAACCTCTTTATTTGTTTCCTTAGGACATGGAACTTAATTAATGGCAGTTTTTTTGTGATAACTTGCTAAAATATCATTTTTAATGCGCGTCAAATTATTCACAGGTTATTTAGGTTCAGAGTTGTTTAGGATATTTCCCTGTCAAGCTTTAGCAAATCGAGGGAATTGATAAATTTAAAGTGTACTAAGAGTCTAGCCATCGTCTGACGACGATTGCTTGGTGCTAGGCCCAGCGGGCGGTTTTATATATAATTTAGATAAAAGTTATGAAGATTTTAAAATTAATATTCTTTTATTTTCGCTCCTCTTCAGTCATGTAAAGCATTCTCTAAACGTAATAGCAGTGAGCACATTGAAACTTGACTTTTAAGCAAACACGAATTTGAAAAAAATCGAAACATGTATAGATAGCATTCTACAAACATAATGGCTGTGAGTACATTGAAGTGCGATTTTTATTAAACATAAATTTGAAAAAAAATCTCATAACACAATATCTATATTGTACTCTTATCATAAAACTATATTAATTACTCAACTTAATATCTTAATACTCAGATTTTAATATAATAATATTTGTTGCTTAACTATTCAATTTCGATTCTTTTTCCAAAATATATTTTTACGTAAACGACAACGTACCCATTGCGCGCGTTTTTTGAGGTTATATTTAACGATATGACTTTTATTAAACATAAATTTGGAAAAAATCTAAAAACAAAATATGTACCTATATTGTATTCCTATCATAAACGTATATTACTCAACTTCATATCTTATTACTCAGATTTAAATATCATAATATTGTTTGTTGCATAATAATTTAATTTCGATTCTTTTTCCAAAATGTTTACGTAAAACGACAACGGCAACCCTTGGCCATGCGTGCCATTCGTGCGTCTACTTTTCTTCAGTAATATGAAATCTGCAATTTTAAACTGGAAAATATGAATGCAGTTTTATTAAAACATTGAGGTTGAAAGCGAAATCGTTAAAAGTGTTTGATATATTTTAGAACATGCGCAATGAATGAATCTAGAATGGCCAGCATCAAAAAATTGGCCATGCGTGCCATTCATGCGTCTACTTTTCTTCAGTAATATAAAATCTACGATTTCAAACTGGAAAATATGAATGCAATTTTATTAAAACAATGAGGTTGTAAGCGAAATCATCAAAATTGTTCGACATGTTTGTGAGCATGCGCAATAAATTAAGCTAGAATGGCCAGCATCAAAAACTGGCAAGATTCACAGATTATTTTGAAATACATATTAATTAATTAATTTTTAAATGTGTATAAAAATTAAATACTTTATTTTTATAAGTGGACCGTCCAAAATATTTCATTTGTATAATATTTTCACACATTGAATATTATCTGCATGTATTTTAAAACAGTCCGTATATTTAGCTACTTATTTTTATTTACTATTTCTTGATAATGTCAAGGTGCGCATTACTTGATGCGTTTAAGCGTAATCTTTTTATCATTCGCATGCACAAAATAATAAGAGAAAAAAAGCATTTGATTATTAATTTTCATATAATCTCTACCTTTTATATATACCCGAAGGAATTCTAATAAACATTACAGTCAAAGCTTAAGCAACAAAGTTGTGTGGGTTATCTTTCCATCTAAAGTAATATCTTTCTGTGTGATAGTGACTATTGCAAAGGAGTTGCATCAAATGCCACTAGATGGAAATTTTCAAACAAATATGTAAACGTTAAAAGTCAGGCTAAGTATTATGAAATTGAATAGTATACCGGTTAACTTGTATAATAACTAACACTTGATTATTTAAAATAAATTTTATAATAACTCGTGAGTGTTCATAAATCTTGGATAAGTCTTTTCCTAAATCTTGTCATTCACCAAAACAATTTATTTAAGGTATTATTCAAACATGTAATAATTTTTTTCTTAATTAAATTAGACATTAAATTCTTTATTCAGGTATAGTAAATTCCGTGATATAAAACATGCACTTGTCCTAACATAACCACCCTCTTAATACTTTCTCATCCCTATCTGATTAATGAGATCCCCAAACCTATTTTTACAATTAGCTATTTCTCTTCGATACAAGATTTTATCCAGTAATGCTAACCTGGGTAGGTTCTTCATAACTAGAGCTCGGTTGATAAGCGAAATCATAATATACATACAAAGTTAACAGTTGTTCGAATGTGTAGTACATGATTACCATAAACCAAATTCACACCCGCTTATACCGAGTCTTCACCTTGAAAACCACGTACTCGTTATAAAACTTCTAAATTTATTTTCATCAATTTTCCTAATTTAACATTTATCGTATTTTTATGGTATATTTTTATTTTAAGTATTTAATAGCTGTTCTTTTTTCCTTTTCTTCGTTTTTTTCTTTATTATTTTAATTATATAAAAGCTCTCCTTTTTTCTTTTTCTTCCTTTTCCTCTTTTTTATATTTTTTCTCCATGTGCTTCAATATAATCTATATGTAATTTGTAATTCATATGGCGGACCAGGTCTTGCACTTACAACCTGGTTACGCTGGAATAAATATTATTATTATTATTAACGGTACAAAAGGTGTAATCAGTAACGTTTTATTCCCCTAATCATAAAATATTTGCACCCTAATCTTTAATGTTACACTGTGACAATTTTTGGGGCAATTAATACCCTGTTGTTGTAAAAATACAAACGATAAAAACTTAAATTACATTAACAACCCTTAAAGGAAAGCACACGATATTTTATCATATTATTTTTCTGAAAATTATTTGCTAATGTTTTGTTGACTTGTGGCGTTGAAAGGGTTCAAAAACCAATCTGTTTGGTAGAGTCCAGTGTCAACATGGTTGCTGCATTGCAATTCGCTATCAATTACCATCGGTCAATAAATTATATCGTGCTTAAATTTACTATTATCACTTTTATTTTGTCAGACCGTAATTCTGTATAATTTGTATGTAAAATTTTTAAACCCTTATTAATATCAAAATAATGATCCATAGCAAAAAGAAGATTCGCAAATTCTGAATAATTATTGCAACTCCTCAAATATTCCTTAACTCTAACATTTAAATTTCTACAAAAAATTCTACATGTTTTTCCCATATAAAAATAATTACAATCATTACAAATAAATTTATAAACACCCGATTTTTAAAAGAATCATTCATCCCTGTTCTTAATTAAATGTAACTTATGTGTACTTTTTGATTTATTATTAGTATAGGCACCTGGTTGAATAGCATCGGGATGATATAAAAAATAATTGCACACATGAGATCAGTTTGAACACACTTTTTTTTTCTAAAACATATTCAAACCGATTTTTATAATGAATATTATTTTATTTTTATTATGAATATATTTTTTTCCTAAAAAATTTAATTAAATTTTTTTTTAATAGAAATGCGAACAAAGAATGCGTGTCGCACCAATAATCTTAATATTTGCAAAATAAGCTAAACTCTTGTGCTATGAAAATAGGACTAACTTGCTGATGTCCTGGAATGAGCCTCGAACCACCGACCACCAGATCACTTGGTGAGTGTGCTAGACCACTACACCAATAAGCTTCTCAATAATAATACAGTAAGTCATTGATAACACGTGTGCAAAATTTGAACAAAATCAATCAAATAGATTTTGAGACATCATCTCATCAATAATGAAATTCGTTTAAAAATGTACCTATCACGACAGCTTCAAAATGCTACTCAGTAAATTTTTTGGAATTTTTGAATGAGTGATGACTCAAATTATTAAGAAAAATTTCAAGCAAAGTATAAAATAAAGAAAAATAATTTTCTATTACGATTTTTACAATAATAAAAAAATTTTGATAATTTCTTATCATCATGGGAGATGTGGGATACCACTGTCAAGGCGTGGTGGTGTGTGTTTTTACTTCCATAGCAATGTGTTTCAGTTACTGGGCGATCGCCATTCACCCTTCTCCATTAGCAATAGCCACATAAGTGCTGTTCCATGAGCGGACTACACGTAGGTGTAGATGGAAGATGGGAACCTTTCCCTTCGCCTGCCTGCCCAGAGAATCCGGAGACACCCTACGAAGGCCTTTTCCAAACAGTGGATAGAAGCAACTAATAATGATACTAATTTTAAATTCTTCTTTAATAAATAATAATTTATACAATATGAAATTGTTATTTTCTTGTCGGTGTCATGTTCGCGTGCATCTGGACCATCCAAATTGATTAAAATATTAGATACTTTGCAAAACAATGAATTTTTTCCTTTGTTTCCTCCCACAAATTTATTTTCAATTTAATTCTTAACCCGTGCAACGCTTTTTACGAACAGCTAGTAAGTATTATACATAAATATCACTAGTAAATGGAGCTTTCATTTCGCCAGGGTGTAATGTTAGACTTATTTACAATGCATCTTAACATAAAGCAGACGTTCGCCCGAACGATGAAAAAAAAATCTTTATATATTCAACCAAGACCCCGCATACACTTATTCCGCATTACTTATGCATACATATTCCGCATACATTATTTATGGTTCTTGTGTTTAGTTTAGGAAGGTTTTTGGCGTACACGCACCACGCTTGCCATGCGGGTTGGTGCGTTTATTTTCAGCCGCCCCTAACATGGGGATCAGACGCTGTTTGTAGCCGCCCCTAACATGAGGAACAGACGCGAAAGAGGCCTACATCCAGCAGTGGAGGGAAAAAGGCTGAGGAAGAAGAAGAAGAAGAAGTGTTTAGTTTGTAGAGCTCCATGTTTATTTTTTATGAAATTTAAAATAAATTGAATTTTAATAAATATTATTATTAAGTTCTGCAGTTTAAGCGTTATTTTGAAAGTGACAGCTGTTTCGGCTTGCTAGGCCATTATCAAACAGTGAGTACACCACGTATAACCGACTTATTTATAAAATTTAACTTACCCCTTCCCTTGTGGAAAGTTAGATGTTCTTGGTGAAGCCCTATATTAAGATTATTTTTTCCCACCTGGGAACTTATCATTGAAGATTAGGTTTAATATCATATCATAAAGATAAAGGTTTATAAAATTCCATGTAAAATACTTGTTTTCCTACTGAAACTGATACTTGTTTTCATTTCTCTTTTATATGATTTTCTTTTTATCTCTTTTCTTTTATATAATAATTTAATTTATGTACCTACTTTTATATGGAATGTGTGGGATTGCACGAACCTCCCCACATTCTGGAATAAAGTTATATTTATTTATTTATGTTATGCTTAGTTATGGAAATTCCCCGTTTTCTGTAATTGATTATACTTTGAAAGTGAAAGAAAGAAAGAAATTAACACTCGAGAGATTATTACATTATGGCTTTGATTTTACGTTTCTTAAACATATTAAGTGGAGAGAAGATAATTTTTGTTGACTATTTTACTAAATAGTCAACAAAAATTTAAAAAATAAAATAAAATAAACGCTACTGCGTTGTATTCGGATCATTTATGCGTTTATTAATTTCAAGTTGTTCGAGTAAATTTATTCTGAAACATTTGGTTTCTATGTGTAGAGTTGATTGGTTATGCGGAATAGACTGTAAATAGCCATCCGCTTTATTGGATTTAATATTCGATTAAAACCTCTCAATGTGATATCAAGCAAAAATTAAAATTACGCTTCCTCTCTCAGAAAAACACAGATGAAACAAACAAGAAATGTGCCAACAAATGATCACTAACCTGAAATCGGCTATTTTTACTCCTTTTATATTAACTCGTGGCGTCTGCTTGCTTGCTTGCCGGCTTGCCGTCGAAAAAACTTTGGATCGATTTTTGATACTTTTCTCGTGATCCGATCGAGCTGAAACTTGGCAAGTAGACTCGTGGTGACGATCAAAAAGATCTATCAAATTTTCGTTAAAAATAATTAATAATTATAGTATAATTTCGGATTTTTAGAAATGGTTTTTTTCAAATTGGAATCATTAGAAAAGTTTGATTAGCAACGGCGGCCCGATAACGTCGCGGAATATTTTCTAAATTTGAATTACTCCGTCGGTATGCATAATAGGTACTTCACTACGAATGTCAAAAATTTATGACAATTGGTTCACAGATGACAGCACACTTCGGTTTTTTTGGGAAGAAATCAAATAATAAAGAGATATTTGTAGAGATTTTTGACATAAATATTTGTCTAGACATGTTTCATTTTCAGTCAATCAATTTAATTACATGATGGTAAACTTAATTTACAAAAAAAGGGAGTAAAATAAAAACTTGGTTTTTATGGGTTAGTGTTTTACTCCCTTTCTTTTAACTCGTAGCGTCTGCGGTTTATTGTCTGCCGGAAAAACTTTGGATCGATTTTTAACCTTTTTCCCGTGATCCAATCGAGCTGAATCTTTGCAGGCAGACTCGTGGCGACGATAAAAATATTCTAAGAAATTTTAAAAATATGTAATAATTATAGTATAATTTTGGATTTTTCGAAATTTTAATTTTTTTTTCAAAATGAAATCAAATTGGAAAAATGATTAATTCCCCCGACGCGTGCAGTAGGTACGAAACCTGATTCAATGAGAAAGGGGGTATAATAAAAACTTGTTTTTTATGGGTTAGTTTTTTTCAGCTTCCACAGTCGAAATCGTCAGCCGTAGAGATCTTGGTGCCGGTCTTCAAAGCAGATATCTTGGAGAAGTTCCAGAACTCCTTTCACGTCACAAAATAACACGCGAAGGAATTCAAATTATGAAATCCCGGAAAAAATTATCAGAAAATATACTATCCGAATCCGAATGAAAAATTATTGTATTATTTCATTCAATGCGAAAAAATGCACACATTAGACGAAAAAACGACAGCGATTGTTTTTGAATTCGGAGCCAAAATCAAATATATTCCTTTTCATCACACCAGGTGACCGTCAATGCCATCTAGCGTTGGATTTCGCACAAAACAAGCAGCGTCGTCGTTGAAACATGTAAAAATCAAATGTGCCTCCGAGAGAGGTTATTTATTTATAATTTTGAGAGGTGCCTACTTTTAAACTATTATGTCACCTTACCAATGATGGTACGTTATTAGCAAGCTGGACATGGTTTGAGTCTAAAATTTTATTTTTGTAATAGCGCATGCGTTCCGTGAATCTAGCATTAAGCCGTGTATTCACTAGGGGACAAATCGCGCTACATTCCGCGCGGCACTTCGCATCAACATCTACGCTCATGTTTTGGGACAATGACGCGGTCATTTGACGTGTACACACCGGGACTCACATATCACTTGTCGCGGAAATGTCGCCCAAAAGGGGTATGAAGATTAGTGCTGCGTATCTATTTATTTTAACGAGTTTATCGAAACGTAAGAGCAGAAAAAAAAAGCGAAAGTATTTACTGCAAAGGAAAAGAAGGATGGATATTCTATGCGATCTTCGAATGTTTGACAGATCATTTGTCAATTTAATTCGAATGACAACAACTGATTTTGAAAATTTATTCCAAATGATCGGGTCTTCCGTAGCCAAGACACAATATTACGGAACGCTGTTTTATATCAGATCATATAGCATATGTAACTCTAGAGCACGCGTCTTAGCTTGTCAACATACCACGTGGTACTGACTAGTAGTGATGGGTCCGCTCTGTACTCACTACTACAATGTAGTACTACACTACATTGAAGCGCACACTTCGCACATTTTGATGTGTAGTGCACACTACAAACTACAAACAAAAAAGTTATTGAAAGTATAAACTTCAAATAGTACACTTCATTTCAAAGCGAACACTACAAAGTACATACACTTCAAAGTTATCGAAAAATTTTTGGGAAGTTGATGTAGCTAAACGGAGAATTTTTATTTGGGAAAAAAATACTAACTTCATTTGAAAATTTATTTCACTATTACTTCATTTCATTACTTCACTTCATTAATACTACAATTACTTCATTACTTCACTTCATTTACTTCACTTCATTTCGTAGTACTACAATTGCTTCACTTCAAGTAGTTTTTACTACAATTGTAGTGTACACTTTGTAGTCTTCAAACTGGTGAACGTGTGTGTGTTGTAGTCTTCATTTTGAAATGAAGTTTTCCCTTCGCTACTGACTAGGGAGTTTTGGTCATTTTTTCCCTTTTTTCCGGCGACCTTTTTTTGGGTATCTTTTTCAGTTTTTTTGGGTATCTTTTTTCACTTTTTTCTGGCAACATTTTTTTGGTCATCGATATTTCTTCCGGTGACATTTTTTTTTTTCGTCGCCAAAAGCTTATAATATCGATATATCGATATATTTTTTTCAATGTATATCGATTATTTTCGATACTTTTTAAAAATATCGATTTGATATATATCGATTTTTTTTTCATTTACCCATCCCTAGTACTGACGCGCGGTACGATGTACCCGTGTGCTCGCTCGGAAACCGTACACATGGCAACGTTGCCGCGGCACCTTGCAGCATCATGTAGACTCTATGCCGCGCGTGATGTTGAGGGTCAATTTTCCCCTGGTAAATACGTAGCTTAACTCTTCATACATTTTATTTGATTCATTAGTTCGTCGCTTAGTGGCGTACCGCATACTATGTTATGTAGATATATCAAAAAAATATGCGCACGTTTTAGAGAAATTGGTGAAATCCGGAATTTGTTTTAGAATAATTATCGCTATCAATATTACCTAAAATTATTACCGCTAAGCAGTTACGTATGCCGGATACTAAACAAATATTAGTTTTTGTGTTATGGTACACTCAGACATGCAACAATGAAATCCAAATACATCGACGGATCGCCATCGATAAACATTTAGTAATCCGATATAACGTGATGCGGTCCGCGCGATGTGTTATACATATATCGAGAGTATACTAACAGAAGGTATTAAGTCAGATTTTCATGATTATTTTACTACTCCACATACTGATATAACGTATCTTGTCGCAGGATGTCTGGTTTTCAAGTTAATAAAAGCATTACGCTATATTGAACTTTTTTCTTCTGACAGAAAGCACTAAGTCATATTACCATGCTTTCTGCAAGAACATTTTTTGCCACTAGATAGTGCATTATTTAAATTAAGCTGTCAACAAAATTTGATACTGATCTGCGAAATGCTATTTTGTCTTGAGTTTTAATTATTAGGTCCTTACATATGAAATTGGCGTTTAGTATGGGAGGAACATAAAGCCGATTTTTTTAAATTATAATATATTTATTTAATCAAAGTATGTACCATTGCTATCTATGCACTTTTGCCATCTCATAGGTAGTTCATCAATCCCTTTACTAATAAAACCATTCGGACGGGAATCAATAAAATCTTTGAAGGCGGTTTGGACTGCCCCATCGGAGTTGAATTTTTTCCTTTGCAAGAAGTTATCCAAATTTCTAAAAAAATGGTAATCTATTGGGGCAAGGTCCGGAGAGTACGGTGGATGTCTTAGACATTCCAATTGAAGCTCCTCTAATTTGGTAGCCGTCCGTTGTGCAGTGTGTGGTCTAGCGTTATCATGAAGCAGCAGTGGCCTAGAGCGATTAACCAGCCTCGGTTGTTTAGCAGCTAGCTTTTCCATCATGGTTTGCAGTTGCTGACAATAGACATCTGCCGCAATCGTCTGGCCAGATTTAAGAAAGCTGTCGTGAACGTGTCGACACCAGCACTAGTCCATCGAACGCTCACAAGTAACTTTTTTGGAGTCAATTTTCGCTTGGGGCATGGTTTGGCTGGTTCGGCAGGGTTCAGCCATTGCGATGAGCGCTTCCGATTATCGTACAGGATCCACTTTTCATCACAGGTAATGATTCGATTTAAAATCCCTTCATTATTGGCCGGTTGTAAGGTTGTAATGCAACGCCGCAGTCAACGTTTTGTTGATTTGCTTTCACTCAATTCGTGAGGTACCCACCTTTCAAGCTTTTTTCACCTTACCAATTTGCTTCAAGTGGATTAAAACAGTTTTATCACTAACACCGCAGCCTGCAGCTAACTCGGATGTGGTTTGCGATGGATCCGCTTCCACAATAGCCTTCAATTCTTCATTATCAACTTTGGTCTCCGGCCGTCCACGGGGCTTGTTCTGCAGGTCGAAATTTCCAGAACGAAAACGTTGGAACCAAAAACGCACTGTGTTTTCTTTTGCGGCACCGTCGCCATACACATCATTAATCCTTCGAGCCGTTTCTGCAGCACTGGTGCCACGGTGGAACTCGTACTCGTAAATAACGCGATATTTCAAGTTTTTCATTTTGTAAACTGAGTGACGCAAAGAAAAAAACAATTGAGGAAAAAACAAATCAATTATAATTTTCAAAACACAAATACATGAGTAAATAGCTGTATAAATTTGGATTTGGAATTTCTAACCAAAGAGAAGATATTTGAGATCAAATTTGCCAGTACGGCAAAACGCCAATTTCATATGTAAGGACCTAATATAATGGCTCAGTCTTAATGAATAAAACTTATCTTAAAATTGTAGAGTAAGATAACGAAAATTATAACGGTTTTGTCGTGTATGTTGTTTTTTTCATCATAATTCACACATTTAGCAAAAAAATATTATCAAATGTTTGTTAGTATCTAATTGAAATTGGAAATTAAAAAAAAATAGTAATAACTAAAATTATTTTTATGTTCTTTATACCATGTATAAGTATACCGTATCTTTATGCCATAAATTAAATCATTAAAAAAAATTAAATCGTGTGATCTTTTCTTTTTAATGAATTCAAATAGAGTATGATATGCTCAGTGAAATAGCTACTGACAGAATGCATTAAGTAAGTAACTCGTTGATATCCAATTTTATAAAGTGGGTGCCCAAAAGACATGATAAACATTTTTTTAAATCTGAAGTGATACTACGAGTTTCCAGATTTCATATCTCTTTAAAGGCGATTATTTCAGAACTTGTTTTTATGACTTAATGCATTCTGTGAGTGTATCCTCGATATATACTGTTTGCATACGAATATGATAATGGTGTACCTACATAATTGTCCACCGGGCCAGTGACCTCAAACCAGGAAATGCAGGCCTAGTGTTTCTATCTACATGCAGTGGTAGCTATAACTATGGTACCTACATAAACGTTGGGTCTTTGTACAGCACGATAATTAAATTTTTTGTGATCCGTTATATCATCCCTCAGGATTGCCCTTTCGGGATCCCTCGAGATTAGAATTTCCAATCCCGCGGGATCCCTACGGATCGGGATCCCGAATACTTTTGTGTTTTTTTTATTATAGAGCTTAACGGCAATTAACTACAACGCCTTGCGTTGTAGTTAATTGCCGTTAATTTTTATATCAGCAATTTTAATAAAATGTTCGTTATTAATCATCGCAATAAAGTTTTTGTGGGCGTTTTTCCAAGCATCAATCAGTCAATGCAGTAGATTTAGTAATAGTTTTTATTACTATATTAGGTTGATGAAATACAGCAAATATTATTCAAAGCTATTTTCATTATTTGAATGTGACATGAACATAAGTTTTAAGTACTTAGTAAAAGCTCTACAGACATGTACAATTAAACATACAAAACATAAAAAATGTTGATCAATCCCGATATCAATAATAATACAGACGTACGGCATTCACCACACTACGGCAATGATCGCACTACTTTATTTTATCGAATTTTATTGCAATCCTGCTATTATGAATATATTATGTCATTTTTAACTAACGCAAACATCTTATTTTTGTAGAATGTCAAAAAAAATCGATAAAAAAATCGTAATATGAAATTTGTTTCATGATTTCGTATTAGGGACGTAATACGCGAGATGGGTGAATGGGGAAGACGATCGATTTAACAGGGGCGGAACTAGGTGTCTTAGTGCCCGCAATACAAAACTTACATCTTTGATAGTAATTTTTCAAAAACTTACGAATGAAGAAAAACTATGTAGGTAGACACCAATAAGGCGTTCTTAGTAATTACACAAAAATACTAACTGGTAACAAAAATATCGATCTTCAACTTTTTTCAATATTCTATAAGTTTTAAGGATGATAATATACATGGAATAGATTTTCCACATGAACTTAAAGCAAGAGGAATATGTTGATAGAATATCAAATTGGAAACAATGCAAATGAGAAAGGGAGTATAATAAAAACTTGGATTTTATGGGTTAGTTTTTTTCAATAACAATAAGTTTGCTTTCTGATTATCATCATAGACGATGATAATTCTGATTTGATGATGATCAGTATTTTATTTAATATTTTTCTTAGTAATTTCGATATTTTTTCAAGCCATTTGTTACTGTTAAAGTTGCTGATATTATTTAAACATATTTATTTCTGAAACGCTGGTATTTCTGACAAGCCAATGCAGCGACTTGCGTAAAATTAAGGGGTTAAAATTTTAAAAATCTAAAAAGTTCTCATAATTTGAGTCCTCATACATCTAAAAATGTCTGAGTTATAGCAATTTAAAGCTAGCCTGGTAGGTGAAATTTTAAATAAATTACATTATATTTTGCGTTTTCTATTGTGATTATATTCAAATAGACAACAGATAAAGATAAATTACAATCTTATCCTTTCTCGGCAGTTACCCAACACTTGTGCTTTAACTTGGTTCGATTCCGCAAGATGCCGTGAAGGGGATCCGGCACCTTGCCAATAAGTAGTATTTCTAACTGTGTTTTTCCATTGCCTTGTCATTTTCTACAAGCACCACATATACCACCGGCAATATATGAATGGCATTAGCTAATGACGTAACGCCTCACCTATGACTTAGTAGGCGGCAATAAAACAAAGAACCGGGACTTTTTACGTAACTGCACACGGGACTTTTGTATCGAGAGAATAGGGAAACTTCACATATTACAAATACCGATGAAAATATATGAAATAGGTTCGTAAATATTAATTATAATCTGTGAATCAGTACAGAATACAAATACTCATGAAAATATATGAAATAGGTTCGTAAATAGTAATTATATTCTGTGAATCAGTATGGACAATATGGGGTAATGTTTTCATGTATAATTTTTATTATAAAAATCTTTAAAAATACGTCTCCATTAAAACGCTTACGATTTGTCCTGACAATCAATCATCAACAACATAAATATCAATTCGCGTGTTTGGTGTAGTACTGTTGTATTTGCACATCTGGGTACCATACAATTATGACGCACGCATTCGTAACTAGCGAAAGAAATGTTTTGACGGGAATTTAAAATTTATTTTTGAATTTAAAATTTAATCTTAAATTTCAAAATCATTTTTGTACTTTTTATTCCTTTCAAAAAAAAATTTCGCAGACATATTTTCTAGACCAAAATATAGATTATTCTAATAAAAAAAGTGAAATTTCCTTATTTTTTCAGGCGAATTTTTTGGTATCAACAAACACCACACACGTGCTATTTTGAGATTGAGAGCTAACTAACTTTACTCTCATGCAGTGTATTGTGTCGTCATAAAATATTCAAGTATTGGACACATCTAACCACATCAAACTCATGATGATTTTTCTAATCTCATCAGAAAAATGTTTAACTGAAATAATTAAACGGTTCCCTTAAATAATTAAATGATTCCCATTGTTTTTTGTTTCTACTAAAAGTACATATCAGCGCACGAATATTATTTTATTCCGAAAACTAACCAACATTTTCAATTAAATAATAATTTATATTTTTCATTCGACTGCCACCTATCGTCAACCCATCAAATTTTTCTACAACAGTTATTCATAAAACGCAGCACTAAGATGCAAAAATGAAAAATATATTTATGTAAATCTTTTAATTCAGCCGTTAGTGATTATTATCTGCGGAGAGTTTGATAGACCTGCAATATGGTTATTTGAAGCTGGGGGACTGAATGGACCGATTTTTAAAGGTCGCAAAAAAAATATTTATTTTTTATAACACTATACATTTTTAAATATTTTCTTACTTACTATAAATGTTAGGTATAGTAAAATATTTAGCATTAATTTATTTCTAAATTTTATTCTAAAAATATTTTCTTACTATAAATGTTAGATATACCGAAATATTTAGCATTTTTTTATTTAGTGGAAGGTTAAAGAATGTTCCATCCGTCAACTATTCAATTTTATAATAAACCATTATTTTATTCCTTTAAGATCGGCGTCAAAAATGACACTATCTACTTTGTATTGCAATATACCTAATTTGTACCAAAAAAATTAGCAAACATATGTAAGGTACCAAGTCAGTACCAAATATGGAACTAAACATAACTAGTAATAGCTGTCAGTACAAAGATACTGATTGTTTTGAACTTTTTACTAACTTTTATTTTTAGAAAATTTAGAAATTTTAGAAAATAAAGTTTTCAAAGTACACATTCAGTATAAAACAATTGCGTGATATTCTTTTACAAGCATATTTTATTATATTAGAAATCATAAATATTAAGGTCTTTGATTCGCACATAATATAGTGGCGTGGGATATTTTTAATAAAAATATATAATGTTTATCATTTTTTTACGTGTAAATTATATTAATGGTGAGCAAGCCATACAAGTACATATATGTAATATAATATCTACAGTAATATAATTAATTTGATGAAGCATTTTTTAAATATTGTGTGTAGTGATAAGTGAGAGAAGAAAATATGTGAACAGTATCTTAAAAGTAAAATTAAAGTGGTGAATAAACAGACAGTATGTGTATTTGACGAATGTGTATACGATTCGTTCCTCGCTTTCTAGTGCAACGCAAATAATGAATACAATTTTCAATACACTATAAAACAACATGCAAACATTTCACAGTATGCAATAATTATTCAGTATTTAAAAATAATGCATAGGGATGCAATAACAATAATATCCAATGACTCGATAGAATCGAATAATACTATATTAAAAGATAATTCGCACATGTTTGTATATAAAAATTATATTATAAGCAGCTGTCAATTTTTAATTAGATTCTATGAAATAACAAAGTAAAATGGGTTAAATAAATCAATTACAGATACAAATTAAATTAAAAAGTGAACATTAAAAACTATTTTAATTAAAAAAACATTACGTACGTGTTTTAACGATTTGTATACTGAGTATTTATTTGGTTTGGATGAGATATCTTCTACAATATAATTACAATAGTTTTAAAGATATTTTTCTGTACACAAGATGATATCTTTATAATGTGTATGTAATATACATATATAATATTTGATGATACCTTTGTAAAAAAAAATATTTTTGACTAAAAATCTTAAGTAATTTTTTCAGCATCGGCATGGATCCGACAATAATTTCTAGAAACTCTCAAAATCCTCTTCGTATTCTCCTTTGTAATGCGTTTCAGGCCTGAAAGAGAAAAGTAGCATAAACATTATTATAAATTAAGTGCAAGATTTTCACAATATATATAGATACTTATGATTTTAAAACTATAGGATTTAAACATATTAATTTATAGAGTTGTTCCGTATGAAGTAATTTGCAAATAATAAAACTTGTTAAAAATCTTGTAGTGAAAACTTAACATGAAACTGTTTTACGTTACTAGAAACCCATGAATTAAAAATACTACAATTAAATATAAATTAACATTTGTGATAACAATGATAATTTTGTGAGATTATTAGAAAGCGATCAGCTAAAATATTTCACGTTTTTTTGATCCAATTTAAATTTTATACATATTAATGCCTAATTTCACTATGAAATATTTTTATTTTCGAAAAATTCATTTAATGCATATGGATGGTACGGATGAAATTTTTTCTCGAGACTCGACAAGATCTGACTATGAAACTCACCATACAATACTTTACAGATGGATTCCTGCCTTGAGTCGAAAATGTTCAAGTACCCATGACCTTAATATAAATAAGTATAGAGATATGCAACATCGAAGTTTGCATTTTTTTTTCAATATTTCTGACTTATTTTTTGCAAAACGTTGAACTATGGTTACAGAAATTTACATCTATTGTGAAAATTTCATTCGATTCAATACAAGTCAAATAAAATAAATATCTTGAAAAATTAAAATCGATTTTTTTACAAGGTTTTTATCATTTTATTTGACTTATTATTTTATTTAACTTGTATTGAAACAAATTAATTTTTCATAATCGGTATAAATTACTATAAAGATGGTTCAACATTTTACAAAAAATAAGTCATGAATATTGAAAAAAAAAAAGAGATAAGCAATGTCATGTCATGTCATGTCCTTATGGGCAAGATAGAGGGTCGTAGAGGTGTTGGAAGGAGACAAATTTCCTGGCTCCGCAATATACGCGACTGGACGGGCATAAGAAGTGTTGGAGAGCTGTTTCGTGCTGCCCAGGACAGGGACGCTTTCTCTCGGGTGATAGTCAACGTTGGGGGGACCTGACATGACACCAAAAGAAGAAGAATGTCAAATTTATGACATTGCTTATCTCCATAACCATGGTTGCTTGAACATTTTCAACTCATAATCAAAGCAGGAATCCACCTGTATTGTGGACTAGCTTCGTCACATCCTGTATATGAGTTGGAAAATGGAAATGAAAAAATAGGCCGATTACAATAATCAAAACATGTGGCACATTACTTTCGTTTTGTAGTTTGCCTACGTTTGGTAACCGCTTTGGTGGCTTCTCTTTGAATAATTTTTTCACTTTCAACCTTAAATGTCAGATGGCGGTATGTTGTGGATTCGTGGAGCACAGAACATGAAGGAGGTTGGCCGAATTTTGTCTTCCTTTTAGGCACTGAAAAATTTCCCGATGTTATGCTTCTGGTGTTTCTGAATTCAGACAGTGTGCGTGTGATAAAGAGTTTTCTTTTTTGAAAGAATAATTTTGGTATTGAACTGGTGTATAGCTGTCTTGTGTCAGGCACTTGAAGGTCTCTGGGTGGGTCTTCAGAGTTATATCCAAGTGATATCTTGCTTGTCACACGTAAAACCCATATCTGAAACTTTATTGAGGGCTCCAATGTGGTTGGAGCCGCACCAACCCATGCACACTTGGCGTAGCTGAGAATACTTTGAAGGAGTGCGTAGTGTACCATTTTTGGAAGACTGAGATTCATGAAGCTGCGTGGAGTTTTGAATCGATTTTCTAATTTTGGAGCTTGAACATTCGATGTGCGGAGCCTTTTATTCCTTATATAGAATGTTAATCTAATAAGTGTATATCTAATATATTTATAGTCATTTTTGGATATGTGTTTTATTCCTTGCGTGCAATATATATATTTTATTTCTAATATGTAGTCTTGCTAATGTTTAAACTAAAAAAAAACAGTACAGGTAGTTGTTTCAGAACAGACCTTGTCTAGTGAAGCAACTACCTTCATTTATATGTATAAATTTAAACGAAATAAATAAATAAAAATACATTGCTCACTTATGAACTTCGCTTTGTCCGTCTTCTTCTTGGAAGCTGAAGCTGGCAGCTGGAGATTTATCTAACCATTTGTAAACGTGTTGTTTCAAAACTGGAACTGGCACTGGTATTGGAACAGGAACCTTCTTCACGAGGGTTCGCGTGTGGTGCGCCGTGTGCTTGTACACGGGGATGTGAATGCGGACATAGTTACTAAGAAGAATATAAAAAGGGTCGATTTCATACAAGTTATCAAGTCATATTCATCAAAAGGAAAATATCACAATGGTCCCATGACACCGATTATATTTTTATTGGACTAAAGTAAACAAAAGTGTTTTACCCTCCTGTATTTGATATTGAAAGGCATTGGAGAAAAATCGTATTTATAAATAATCAAATTTCAAATTCAAATTCAACCATCTTTATATACTAATAATAAATTATAAAAGTACATATTAGGATAAGGATGATTCTTTAAAAAAATCGGGTGTTTATAAATTGATTTGTAATGATTGTAATTATTTTTATACAGGAAAAACGTGTAGAAATTTTTGACATTAGAGTTAAGGAACACGTGAGGAGTTTAAGTAGCGTAGTAATAGAGAATCTTCTTTTTGCTATGGATCATTATTTTGATATTAATTATTAAGGGTTTACAAATTACACAGAATCACAGTTTGACAAATTATAAATTTGGGAGATAAGAAAAAGTATTAATAGTAAATTGAATCTTATCGATTTTTAATTTGTTAATAAACATTCAAATCAAAGAATTTTCATCAATTATGTTTGTAATTTTTATCACTGATTAATTTTCAATATGGCAATTTTAATACGTTTATATTTTCCAATAAAACTCGTATTTATGAGAGTGCTGTGCAGTGTGATGGAAGCATTTTCACGCATAATTAGTGGTGTTTTCATCAATCAAAATATAATTTCAACATTTTATAATAATTATCAATTCAACAATATTGTAAACTAACTGCAGACATGTTTTCCAGGAACATATTTTGCCAAAATCACGATCAATATAAGAAATTATGTCAGCACCCAAATATTAATATTTTAACTAAGGATAAATTATAGAAGTCTCATAGGGACGAAGCTATTTATGTATGAGAAAAAGTGGATGGGTACGATGACTCAGGGCATACTCAGGGATCACTCTACACAATACTACGTTTACCAATTCCATCGTAAGATCCATCCACACATCACTTAAGCCAGCTCATACAGGTTGTAAGCCCCGAGCCATCATATAAAAGACTTCCATCCACCTTTTCTCATATATAAATAGCTTCGTCTCTGTGAGACTTCTATATATTTATCCTTAATTAATTGATCATCCCTCTGGCGACCAAATCAAGTAACTGTGTTCTTAGAACATACATATAAAAATATTGTTTAAAAAATATATATATTTTACTTACTGTTCAAATCTTTGTGGAAAGGCAGAGGTTTGTATAATAATTATAATCCACGCCAAGAATAGAAACCAGATCGCCTGGAATGCAATTAATATTCGTTTAGTTAACAAATTAATTAATAAGAATGCAAAAAGTCATTAAAACGGGTCTAGTAACACTGCGAATAAAGATAGACCATGTCTATAATCAGTACAAAAGGTTACAACAAGTGAAAACTAGTTTGTTTACGGAAGCGGCAGTTTCTTGGACGTTTGCGCGCCCAGCTGGAAGTGAAACTAAGGGGAACGATCGTCTCGGCAGTCGATGCGAGAGTTAATTGGAGTGCACTTGACTGGAGGCTGACGGGCTCCAAGGGTCCAGTTTATTCACAGCATCCGCAGTAGACTGAAACTGCCAATTCTGTTAATAAACCGGACCTAAATATTGAAAAAAGTATAAAAACAGTATAAAGTTTTTTAACCATCATCAAAAAAGTGTAAAAATAATAACAAAATAAAACAAATGCATACAAACGCGAAAAAAATATTTCGCACTTTTTTACTCTCTTTCTTTTAACTCGTAGCGTCTATTTGCTTGCTTGCTTGACGAAAAAACTTTGGATCGATTTTTAACCCTTTTCCCGTGATCAAATCGATCTGAAACTTTGCAAGCAGACTCGTGGCGACGATCAAGAAGACCTATCAAATTTTCGTTAAAAAATAATAATAATTATTGTATAATTTTGGATTTTTAGAAATTTTAATGGTTTTGTCATACAACTTAATAAGTTGTGTGGAGATTCCGAAGCATCTGGTAGACACTAAACCTGATTATAGTATAATTTCAGATTTTTGGAAAAATTTTAATACTCCCTTTCGTAGCGTCGCCCGACCGAAGTCCAACGCGTAGGTTAAGCGCCAAACCAGTTTCCACTAGTAAATGAGAAAGAGAGTATAATAAAAACTTGGTTTTTATGGGTTAGTTTTTCATGTTTACTTTGCACTTTTTACCGGAGGATTTCTTTTGAATTATACTGAACACAAATTCAATCAAAATAAAACATTGAAGACGTGTAGATTCGTATAATCCTGGATATTTTCTGCATATTAACAGACCTACGCTAACGGCATATTTATTTTTTATGGGGATAATTTAATGACCATCAATTGTAAACGAAAAAGTTGTGAATATTTTTATCCAATTTTAAATGGCATATTACAGAAATTATAATTGTCACTCACGTCAATAGAGAGTTGTATCATAAATTATTTTTATTTTTTCATTCAGTTCTATCAAACATTGTCCTGAGCCCGCTTTCATCAAACGTACAAATTGATCATTCGTACGGTTTTGTGACATAACCCACTATTGATAACAACGACCCAAATGACTAGTAGAATGGAAGTGAATTAATCAGATTGTTTAAATACTCACGGAAACGTTTGTAGAAAACATGGTAATGTTTTATTTATGCTACTATTCACTCGGAAGTACACGTCCTCTCGACACTTTTTTGTGTTTCTTAGAGCTTTTAATGTTCTTTCAATGTTTGTATTAACTCATGCATACAAATCAAATGAAACTTGAGTTATTTTGTTGTCAGAAATATTGAAAGCTATGACGACCATCGTACGAGGCTTGTACCACGATATAATCTCAGCACTCCCAAGAACTGAATAAAACGTCAACGGCTTCGCTCGACTTTATATGCGAAGTAATTGTTTTTCCCTGCATTTCCTATATCTCGTTTTCCACACTCTTACTCTTGCAGTCGGCGCGTGCTTATACTCCCGTAATTATTCTCACAACTGGCTTTAAAACGTTGAAATCTTCGCTTCTCGAATGGCGCTTGTTTACGTTGTTTAATTAACTATCGCTGATGTCTTTCAATTTCATACAATTACAATGTTTTACTCACATAATTGAAGATAATTTAAAATGGAAAGAGCGAGTGAATTCTAGTCACTAAGATTATTATATATACATAATAATCTTAGTGACTTATTATAACTTA
>JADDOH010010642.1:0-30258 GCA_016648135.1 Agrypnia vestita
ACTATTCATAATTTAAATATGTATATATTGTAATTTGTATGATTTGAAAGATATTTAAATTGCACTTATTTAAGTAACCACACTTTACCCAAACCATGGGCATGTCACCATTGTGCTCAATATAATCGATATGTACCTAGTAAACCTACTACACTCTCGAAACTCGGTAAATAACTTGTATATGGAACTTTCCCTTATTACATAATTCTTAATGCAATGTTACTTTGTACTTGCACAGATGCAAGACAGCAATAAGAATAACAATGAAATTAATATGAATAAACGGTAGTCAAGTCCTGTTACAGAAATACAATGTTCATCAATATATTAACAATTTTCGTATGCATTTAGAAAAAAAATACATTGTTTACATATACATGGTGTCTTATAGGTAGTAGCAAAAATTTTAAACATTGATTTCTGCCTTGATCAATGATTCGAAAATGTTCAAGCAACCATGACCTAATAATATCAATAGTTATGGAGATATACAATATTAAAAATTGCATTTTTTTTCAATTTCTGATTTTGTTTTTCAAAAAGCTGAATTATCATTACAGTAACTTATATCGATTACGAGAAATTCATTTTCTTTCATACAACTCATATATAATGATAAAAACCTTGTAAAAATTGATTTTTTTTAATTTTAAAGATTATATATTTTTATTCGAGTTAATATATACCCGTTGCAAAAAATAAGTAAGAAATATTGAAAAAAAATGCAAACTTTGATATTGCATATCTCCGTAACTACTGCTTATATTACAGCTTGAACATTTTCAACTCCTTATCAGGGCAGGAATTTACCTGTAAAGTTTTTGCTATACTAGTTATGAGACACACTGTATAACGGATGAGATTGTCCCCCTTATTAAAGAGGCAGTGAACACCTTTTATATGATAACACAATAATGTAAATCACAGATATTGACGGTCCCTACGCTTACTGTCGAATATGCAAAAAATTAAAATTCCATTCTACTATCCTCAACTAACTAATTTAATCTATATTTTCAGGCAATTTTTTAAAAAGTTGTATTTTCCTTTAAAAAGGCAAACATATACGAAAATTAAACACTTTTTTTAATTATTATCCGGAAATATAGGGTAAATTGGATAGTTTAAGATCGATTTTTACGTTTATTTATAAATAATTCATAACAAATTACTCTTATTTTTTGTCATTGCATCCGTTTTATAAGACACAAGCTGTGCCCGCGGCTCCGCACGCGTAGATTTTTAGTGACTTTTAGTCATATTTTATTACTTTGAGTATTAACCTTAATATATAGATATATGTCGTCGTGGATTTTTTTTTCTAGAACTTGCTTTCTACAACTTCTCTATAAAATGTACTTAAATATGTCTTACCGTTAAGGCAGCGTTCGTAAAAAAACGCATCGCTCGATCATTTTTTCGTCGACTTTAGTAGTAAAATAGGTCCCCATGAAATTTTATTTTAATAGAATAATATATAACCTATGTCCACCCTGAAAGTCCATTTTAAATATTGTAAAAAAAAATTTTGAAATCAGATGAGTAGTTTCGGAGATCGTCTCCTACATCCAAACTTACAAACTCAATATATATTAGTATAGATTAGTATAGATTTGTGTACACGAAGAACGTTTGTTGAGCTTTATTAATATAAAATATATATTATATGGTATAGAAGAACCAATCATAGATAGAGAATGGCAAACAAAAATAGTAAGCTCGATAAAGTAATGACATTTTAAAAAGACTGAGCAGTTAAAATTTTATTACAATTTTTATGAACAAATGCAAAATTTGAAGCACAACTTCGGTTAATAAAAAGTGTTTGTGATATAATAAATCTTGTTTAGAAAATGAAACGCATATATAACGTCATCGGACGGGATTTAAGAAAAAATGTTTTTATAAAGAGATATCAAGAATTATAGTGAATTCAATTCGCTATGCAAAAAAAAATATGTAAATATAATTTTACCGCGGCTGTCAAAAAATATGTGTTCATTAGAAAATGAAGAATAACTAGAGCAGACAGCTCAATCCTGCGATAAAAATAATGATATTGATTCCGGATGTTTAAAATGAGAAAACAGGGCGTTAGCCGGGTTTATGTCAATGTTAACAGGTCTAAACATAGTTATTGAACTAAACACATATGTAGGTACTACCTATCTCTGTTTGTTTACTGTCGATAGGCACAACTTACAACATGAACCTGGATACTTGCTTGTCATTTATTTCCGTATGTTCTAGAATGCACAGAGCGATATCAGTTCGTGGAAACAAGCCTTATGTGAATAGAAATATTAGATATTTCAACAGACGCCCGTGTTTTATTTAGAATATAGAAGAACTACACGTTATAGATGGTCTCCTGAAGCAACTAACTACTAGAAATTGTCGGTACACTTTTTTTCGATTATAACAAAGAGAATTCGTAACCACGCTTCGTATAAAAAATTCGAATGGTAAATTATAGAGGAGCTAACTAATCCAGTAACTGCTCGAAGAACATTTTTTCTTCTTCTGTATGAAGGCTTGAACTTTGTGGTGACATTATTATTAAAATAAAACACAAATTACTTTGTTTTCACCACTATATTAGATTAAAAAATCTACATGTTTCGAGAACAATGTTCTCTTCATCAGGATTATTGTGTACTAATCTTAAAAGTTGCAACAAGCAAATACGTTACGGTGAAGGAGCGGTTGAGGGGGTTGGTGAGGGGAGGGGGGGGTTCGAGGTGTTGATTATTATGGGTCATTTGGAATGTTAAGTGGAAAAATATTCAAAATAGGATTATGCAAAAATTTCGTCTGTGTATTTATTATATCAAAGCATTAACTAGCAATATTGATTCTGATTTCGCAAAACATCTAATAGAATTTGACCATACATTTGATATTAACACAGGCTTAAAATTTTTACATTTCAACTATAAGATACCTCAAATAAATAATTTAGAAATACTCGAAATTAGGAAAAATGTTAATATTAAGTCTAATATAATAAATACACAGACGAAATTTTTGCATAATCCTATTTTGAATATTTTTTCACTTAACATTCCAAATGACCCATAATAATCAACACCTCGAACCCCCCCCCCTCCCCTCACCTACCCCCTCAACCGCCCCTTCACCGTAACATATTTGCTTGTTTCAACTTTTAAGATTAGTACACAATAATCCTGATGAAGAGAACATTGTTCTCGAAACATGTAGATTTTTTAATCTAATATAGTGGTGAAAACAAAGTAATTTGTGTTTTATTTTAATCCAGTAACCAACTAACTAACCATCATTTCCCCGAAGTAGTAAGCAGAGATGATAGAACGCCATATTCCTCTATCTTGGCATATCACTTTTGCTTTGGCTGTATTCATACATCTTCTCATGCACGCTCTACGGTTGTTTAGGCTTTTAACTCGGCAATCCTCCAATATTTGTAGTATCTGATCGTGCCAGATCTTTCGCAGACGCCTTTCTATTCCTGTTGCCTTCAACACTCGCCTCATATTTTTTCTTAGTCATTCTTTTCTCGCTCATACGTTTCACATTATCAAACTTTCTTTATTCTACCTATCACGCTGCAGTCAGCATTACATTCACTTCTAATTTGTTTATTCCGCACTCTATTGACCAAAGATTTTCCATACAAGCGCCTTAGTGACAGCATTTCCACCGCATTCAGTCTTCTTTCGTTACTTTTTGCCAATTCCAGGCTTCACTTCCATACCTCAGAGTTGGCATTTTTGAGGAGAGCGAAAACAAATGTTAACGTTATTTTTATTGATGATTATTATGAAAAGAAATTCTTTTTTCCAAACTTCAGTGGTGAAAATAAAAAAAATCATATGATTTTAAAACGCTTTTTATTCATATAAAGAAATGATTTTAAAAAGTATAGATGTTCTGCTTATTTCCGTATCTTGAGGCTTTACTCACTAATTAAAAGTTAGTTTTTTTTAAAGAAAACAACTTTTAATTAATTATTTAAAAATTCCAAAGTGTGAAGTATGAAATGAAGTATTTACCGATGTAATATTTATAAGTCAGATTAAAACAGTTACAGAATTTACATGCGAATGCAGGTAAACAATCGCGGTGTGTTATTTACACTATCATAATCGAAACACAAGTTTCTCTGCGATTAGATGTGGCTTGAAATCGATAATTATTATCAAACCAGTCTTAATCTGTATACCAATATATAGACAAACATGGTACAACCATTTTACAAGATACGGAACGTTTCCGAAGCATTCAACTTTTGTTCAATATCTAATACAAATCCAAAATTAGCGCAAATTTAATGTTATTCAACTATAATTTGTATACGTACCCTTTTATTCCAATGTTTAAGCAAATGAATAAATTTAATGTACCTCCCTACTTTCTTCTGTTAATATATAAAATTATTGATGGAAAACACACTTATAATTAAGAATAAAAATTATTACTAGTAAATCAAAAAAAAAAATGAAGACATGTTTTTATACGCTTTCTTTGCAAACCTATGTAATATACAAATATTAAACACATTGTTTTAAAGTTTGAAACAAATTTTCGAGGGCATGTTCTTCAGCTGTTTCTGTGGCTTTTGTTTGCGAGTGAAGTGATTATTAATTAAATCTGAGAGACGTAATTATTAATTTTTATCAAAATAATCACCAAATTATGTCGACAATGATTTAATAATGTATAGTCATCCACTTTCAGAGCTCTAGCTAGTCGGGAAGTTGGTGAAAAATCAATTACAAGATTCCACCACAACAAACAAGCAAACAGACAAAAAAAGTTTGATAAAAGCAAAAAACAACTTGAACATTACCACCGCACAAGAAGGAAATGTGAAAAAAGACTACCTTATAGAAAGAAAACTCAATCGCATTATTCAGTTATGCAAGTGGAAAGAAGTTGCGAGATAACTGCCAGGGGACATTTGGGATAAAACAAATGTCAAAACTTTCGATTCCTATTTATTAATTATTTGACAAGTTGGCATTTATAAAAAAGATCATACTTTAATGTATAGAAGCTAAGCATGGAATCGGCAAAAAAGGAATGAATGTAGACAATGCGGTGGAAATGCGATAACTAAGGCACTTGTGTGGACAATCTGTATTCGATGAAGCGAGGAATGAACAAATTAGAAGTAAATGTAATGCTGGCTGCGACATGCTGTAGTAGATAGAATAAAGAAAAGATCCCTGAGATGGTTTGCTCATGGTGAGTGAGAAGAGGATAGCAGAGAAAATATATGATGTGAGTATTAAAGGCTGCAGGAATAGAGGGCATACGCCAAAGAAATGTGATGATCATATATACAAAATATAATCAAAAAGCGTGCATGAGGAGATGTACGAAGGTGGTCGAAGCAAAAATAGAAGAAAACGACTTTCTATCCTGTCTGCCTACCACTGCGGAGAAACGACGTGATGGTTGGTTAGTTAGTAAACTCGAATAAATTTAGTATTTAATTGTTTTCTTAACTTATTTTACTGTCGGGGATTACGCAAAGATAAAGAAAATTATTTAGTTTTATTCTGACCTGACGGTGGAATTAATTTAAATTTAATTAATTTTTTGTAATTAACATACTGGTTGATATTCTTTTGCTACTATACTTTCGAGAGCAGGTAATCACTCTCATTATTAGGTGTAATTTATTACTTATTATTATTTATTAATAACCATAATGAGCAAGTATTATTAATTAGTACACCTGTTCTTCTAGCCTAGTGGTAACAAAAAACCTCAAAATATGTATAGAAAGAGTTTAATTTAGTATTAATTGAATTAATAATATTTTACAAAAAATAACTGCCATATCTATTAATAAGTATTCGTTGAAGTATTTTTCATTCAAAACAATCTCGCTTGTAAAAGTTAACTCTAAAATGGTTAAGCCGTTAAAGTTAATGAAACTAAACGTACATACAAAACTCCCAACCGTTAAATGATCCTAAACAACTCTAAACGCATCAATATTTGTTTCACTGCTGATGAAAGGATTCCAAAATGAACTTTTCTTTGAAACGAACTCATTTCTGGCACTGGTTAATTAACACTATTAAATAGAGAACGTAGCATTTCAAAATTTGTCAAAATAAATGTAATTTGGTTTTAATTGAAATGAATTACCTAATAGGTAAGTACATACTGCAGTATGTACTTAAGATTTTTCCATTGGCCATCAATATTGATCATTAAGACTAATGATATTATTATTTGTTATACAAGATTCACGATAATCAAAGTAAAGAATAAATAATTTTCATATTCAGATGAATAAGTGTGAAAATAGTGCAAAAAATATGTAGTATTTGAATCTAATTCTATTTCTTGATGTAAGTCAACCATTCACTAATAAAATGGCAGAAGTCACAGATTCGAGCTTCTAGAACTTATATTTTAGATAGCACAAGCACTTGTTCAAAAATTTTTCGAAATATGGTACAAATATTGTTGTGAGGTATATTATGTACGTTTTTTATATTACACTATTATATACATCTGATTTATTTTTTAGTTTCCGGAATATATTTATTGAAACATTATTCATTTATTATGTGTTTAAAACTTGCCTCACTGTGGACGCAAATGACATTGAAAATACACCATTTTCTATGTACTAGTTCATCTACTGTTTACACTGGCTTAACCGCAACCGAAATATAATTCTCTACAGAAAAATAATCTGTATTACGGTTATTTTCCGTAAGCACTTGTACAATTACCAAAAAAACTGTCATTAAAAAATTATAAAAAATAATAATTTTCAAAATATAAAAAAAAACTATATCAAAAAAATATTTATAAAAAAATATATATGTTTTTTCTTCTTCAAATGTAGCAAATTTATTTCGTGGTAACATAATTATAATTGATATAAATTAACTTTGTTAAAACCACTTATTTATTGAAAAAATTCAACATGTTTCGAAGCCAATGGCTTGTTTTTTTATTTATATACGGCTAGTACATAAAACAAGTAGCTTATTGTGATATTCAAACATGTAAAAGTTCGTCATTTGTGACGGGTTTTAGCTAGCTAATATTATAATATGTAATAATAATCACACTTCGCATAAGTATATAAATATTTAAACATAAATCATTACGCTAAATGAAAAACTTCAGAATATTTTGAGTTTGTTCAAATCTTTCAGAACAGTGCTGGATTTATGTCACAGAGACATTATTAATCAATTAGTGTATATTATAGATATCTCACAGAGACGAAACTGTATTAATTATGGGAAAGTAGGTATAGAAGTAGGAAATTCCGTATATTCCATAAAAAATCAATGTAGATTTTCTCATTAGCGACATCTGTGGGGATTTAGGGGAATGAAAATGGCTTTGTACAGGCCGCATGGAAAAGGCGCTTACAACTCATATATGAAAGCTTTCCACGCAATTTGAACATATATACAACTTCCAAAAAATGAATAAGCATGGTATATTCTATCATGGGTGGAAATGGCGAATGTTACAATTGTGTAAAGTGATCACTTAAGCCAACCATAAAAAGACAGGTCATAAGTCCTGTGTACACCCAAATGACTTCTATACCTACTTTCCCATAATTAATACAGTACACCCAAATGACTTCTATACCTACTTTCCCATAATTAATACAGTTTCGTCTCTGTGAGATATCTATAATATACACTAATTGATCAAATGAAAAACTTGTTATGTTTAAATATAACTGCATCCACGAAATATAAATATTCTTACTATTTTCAAAGAAAGCTATAGTATAGATTTGTATTTTCATAGATAGAATTTTCTCACTGCACACCCCTGATGTTCACACAGTTTAGATAATTTCCTACTTATAGTATAGCAACATTACAGTGATTCATTTTTCCTTTCTTTACCTTCGGAAGAAAAGGGTCACATTAATTCATATATTTCAAATTAACACATCATTTTCCTTTCAAATTTCCCTTCGCGTGATACGCAGAAAGACATCATATAAATATAAGATAACAATATTAAAAGGCGTACACGAGCGTGATAAAAGGTATAATAATCCCGGTTACCGGTGTTAGTGGACTGTATCTCACATTGATGGTAAACACTTGTTTATGATTTTATTGCATTTGGCCTTAGTTCAAAGACCCATAAGTCTACACTACATAAAACCATTGTGGACACAAGGGCTTGGCAATTTCACACCTTGGAATCTTTGCCCCGCTGGGGTTTTTTCTCACGTTTCTCGGTAGATATTATGGTATCCTGGTACATCGATCCAAGGTTCTCCAAGTTGTGTGCAGTCAACGCTCTCATCATGTGTGAAGACGGTGAACATGCATGATGACGGACAGATCGGTGGCAGGGAAACGTATCTATTTATATTTTACGGATCTACATCAGAAAGATATTCTAAACTTAATTTGTTTATGTCAGTCATCAAGGTTTATTCTTTATTTTTTAATGAAAACACATTTTATTATAAGGTTACAATCTATAATACATATGAGTCATTAAGTTGAATCGGACATCTTTATAAAACGAACAATCTATCAAAATATGGGTGTGTGGATGTACGCATGGTGACGCCTTTCAGGTTTAAATACCCGCGCGCACGAGCGTGCGCCCTTCATTGTTGAATCCTGTCATTGACACAACACTGTAAATACTTGTACAATAAATACCTACATTGTACGCCGTGTTTTATTGTTAAACACCACCTGCGAGAGTCATCCATTCAACCTGTACTCAATTATTTTTAGAAGATAAGATGCATCGATAGAAGATGATAAGAAGTGAATGTACCTATAAGAAGATGTAAATTTTCAAATGGGAGCCGCCTGTAACAATTGGTCTCCCTTCGGTGCTCAAAATGTGAAAAGCAGATATGTCGCGGTTTATGCATATCAGTTTTTTGTTACGTATTGGAAGCATAAGACACATGAGAAATATAAAAACACAAAAAGAAAAGCTGTTCATAGCTTCGAATTGAATTCATCCTGTTAAGTTACATTATACTTACTTAATATATTTAATTAGTATTATGTGAGGTAGTTAGTGTGCGCGTGTCACTGCCGATAGACAAATCATGAATTTAATAAAACTAAAGGAAAATAACCTATCCTCAAATAATGACTAATAATCAGACTCTCAAATAATTACTTTTCAAAATTTATGTTTAGGAGCGATGGCGTGTCTAGACAATTTTCACACCATGAAAATCATACCCTCGTATCGTCTACCGACTTATACATTAATTGAGGCAGTCCAAAAATATACCATAAACTCAATACCGGTAGGAATCATTGTATATCCATTAAACCTTGGTTACTACCTAACAAACCTAACACCATCACATATTTGAATGTAAGCCATATTTCTGAACAAGGCAAAAAACAAATATGTATAAGAATGCGGTTTTAATTCCTTTTTTAAGCCTATTTCGTTAGTTAGTAGCAGAGGAAGGGTGTATAAAATAACATACTATCAGGTTTTTGCAAAAATAAAACTTAATCGATGAATATTTTAGAAATAGTATTTTGAATTATAAATTAAACAAAATATTGTACTACAATTTAACATAGAGAAAAAATAATTAAAAAGTATAAATGCAGATAAAATTACGTTGGAAAAAAGTTAAGAAAAGTCATATCATCCTTTCGGGTGAGGTATGTAAAATGATATACTTAATATATTTTGTAAAATCATTTAGGCAAAGTTCACAGTTTTGTTTTTTTTATTTTTCTTAGGGCAATCTGCGTGCGCCATGTTACCTTTTACATTTCAGCCAAGTGTCTCCTGATTTTGAGTGTTTACCTATATATACTTCGTTGCAATAAATACAAGCAAAGTCGCCCTCATCTGATATCTCGACGTCTTCAGTCTCTGGATAAATTATAATATTTTCGTTACAGCTAATAGTTTTTTCATGTTTTTGGCGTTGAAAGCTAAAACAATGCAATGAAATTGAACAAAACGAAGAAATGAAATATAATGTCATTTTGACCCTCCCTAGTCTACGATACAGGGTTATTTGGAAAACATTAATAAGCTCGCAGGACTATATTGTCTATATTGACTATATTGACTATGAGTCGAAAATGTTCAAGCAACCATGACCTAATACCCATAATTATGCCATTATGCGACACCAAAGTTTGCATTTTTTTTAAATATTTCAGTTTAACTAAAATCATAACTAACGAGTGCATTCATTACTATATTGCATTTGTCATTGGTACTTAATCATTAATCAGAATACATAATTCTCTATGTAAGTTGTCCTCTCTCTCTCTATGTAATAATGTCAGTCTCTAACTCAACCAGATGGCTCAAATAATAATGAGTTATAATAAAGTAATGACATATAAGATGCAAAAAGCATTAATCTCTATTTAACTATTAATTAAGTTATCAAGACGCTACGCTAATGTAGCTAGCGCTATCTCACAGCCCTAACTGGCGGCTGAAATATATATAAACGTCATTTTTGATGGGTTATAGCTATTTATTATTAATGATAAGTCACAAGTTGGTCTTACATTTATATGAAAAGAATTATTTAAATTTGGGTCTATCTTGAGAACACGTTAATAATCCAGTCCAAGTCCAAACATCATTATTTGACTTTCTCAATGAAACAATTAATTAGGTACATATATTAGTATTATATTTTGTACATTAATATTATATTATTAAAAAAAAAACGCATTTAATGTTAACAGTGAGACTTTATCTATAATATCTTTGCTTTTAAAATATACCGAAATATCCATTACTTTAAAAGATTGATCTCTACCTGTTGTGTGCACCTGTTCTGCAATGATAGCAATTTACATAATATATAAACATTAATTATGCACATTCTTTGAAAATAATAATCATAATCAAAGTGCATTTTAATTATTATTGAATTTTAACGATATGTTAAACTCGGAGCGCCTGGTCTCATATGCATAATGAAGAAATAATATTTTTTCAATTTATCTTTATAGTCACCTACTTTTCTGGTTTATAGGAAAACATAATGAAACAGCCGGAACTAGGCAAATCCATGGTTGCCTTTATTCTTTACTTTTAATTTATTTAAATAAATTATTTGTATAAAAACTAGCTATGAACCTTCAAAAAGGACGTAAATTTATTACATATTTTGGCTGTCAGTTAGAATATCGTAGCATCTTGAAAACGTTAGTGATTAACATTATTAAATAGAGAATTATATATTTTCTGCTCCTTATACCTGATTATTATATTATTTATACCTCACTAATATTTGAGCCATCTGGTAGCGTTGGTGACGGACACCGTTACATAGAGAATCATATATTTTGATTAATTATTAATACCAGTGACAAATGCGATATAGTACCTAACAGTTTTAATTTTCATTAATCTGCAATATTAAAAGCATTATAATTTAGAAAATTTTATTAAAAAGGCATGAAGTCAGTTTTTTCATTTTATTTGATAACAATTTTGAAATCATTTTGAAAATGGAATAAGATTAACTACTATGGTACTAATTTTGAAAACGGAATGAGATCAGCTATTGGATAGGATGTTACGGACGGATACTCGAAATAATTATTATTTGGGGATAATGCTTAAGATGAGTTATAAATTCTATATAATGTTACTTATAAAATTCTGTTTCATTAATCAATTAACTTAATTAAACCTTTCTTCGCGATGAAGAACTAGTGGATGCCACGTTCGAGGATTAAACCTGGATCTTTAGGTCTGTAAGCACGTTTGCACGTACTTATCTCACCAGAGCTCTTAACTTTAATTATATAAAGGTAAAGGTCAAAATCGAGGGGAAGGCAGAGACGCAGATGAGCAGATAACTCCAAAATAGACCTGCAACGGGTAGTCGAGTGCCTAGCAGACTGGATCATAGGAAAAATATGAAGGTGAAAGGATGGATGGTGATGTGTATGTGCGTTCGTGGTCTCCGAGTCCCATAAGGCATTTTTTAAATTTGTGCAATCAGAATGCTTAAAATATGAGGTTACATTTATCTCCAAGACCAGCCATAACCTCATGCTTAAGGTATCGCGAAATGTGTAGAGTTAGATTCATTAGTGTTTGAAAATTTTGAAATGTACCGCATTGGTAGATAGGTGATCTTCCAATGCGGTAGTTGCGTGACGAAAGTTTCCCACCCGACCATGAGAATCTTTCAGTGTTTAAATTATGATGTCGCATAATTAAAAGTGTAAATAAATGTGTGCGGTAAAGCTAATAACATAAGGCAGGAAATTTAAAACCAAATTAATTAATCAATTAGAAAAATCAAATCCTCGAAAAAATATTTGGCTCCAGCTATGATCATTTCTTCGTGGATTTGTTTTTTCTGTATGTCTTTCTAATTGATTAATAAATTTGGTTTTAAATTTCACAGAACTTTGTTCTGAAAAAAATTGCAACTTCACAATAAGAATGTGTTCTTGAATAAAAATAAGGCAGGAAAGTACATGATGGTTGAATATTACTCGCTGTTAGGTTCTGCGATTTGTTGAACAATCTTTACAAGGCGAAATGGCAAATAGGAATATTATTTTTGTACAAAAATCGCCGACGAAACGGTGCAGATATGACGCGCAAGAAACAGCGCGGGCGCGCTGTCCGCCTCTTGACTGCGATTGGCTGAAATCACGGCCGACTTACGGCTGGAGTCCGCCGTAGGTCCTGATCACCACAAGAGTAAAGATGAGAACAGGAAGGCTTGATGAACGATCTGAAAAAAGATCTTCTGACAACATCTACAAGATCTAGCGACAAAAATTGATAAAATGAGTGCGCTAGAATGAACAGCCCGCGTTGGGAGAAACGAGATGAAGCCTGCAAATAACTGACAATATTGCCACGGATGGAATATAACTACATTTTCTCTATTTGAGTTTAATTAAATCAATATATCAATATATTTAATATATATATAAAGAAACCCGTGTTTCCCTACCCGCCAAGTTTTCTCCACAACCAGCCACAACCACCCACCGATGGTTATGGTGGTGGATAGCCCTTGGTGTCACATCGAAAATATGCGAGTTTGGTGGGGGTGGCAATGCGTGGGTGACGAAAATGTGCTTTCTAGCACATTGTTTTGTTATGGGAAGGCCGCAAATGCTTCAGATTGTTTCGAAATAGGCGCGCCGACTGTGTCGGTGAGTCTAGAAGGTTCCGAAAAAACTTGCTCTAGAAAGTTCTCGATGGAGAAGGTTCTCGAAAATTCCCGAAAGTTCTATATGGTTCTAAACTGGGTGGCGGAATGTATCGGTGTGTCTAGAAGGTTCCTGTACATTCCACAAATTTCTTGAAAGTTCTGGAAGGAGAATGTTCTAGAATATTCGCGAAAGTTCTATGACGATCCAAACAGTGTACTAAAAATCTACGCGTGCGAAGCCGCGCGGGCACAGCTAGTATTCATATTTCATTACTCGAGTTTTGAGAGTGGCAGAACCTCTCAAGAGGTGGAGTAGACCACTAATAATAAAAAATTTAATATTTTTAAAATAATAAAGCGACAGTAGCTAAATTAAATATGCTAATCTTTTTTGCAAATAGTTACCTTTTAAATTTTTTTTTACATTAGTTCCTAATTAGTTATTTTGTATCCTTAATATTTATTTTTTCTTCTGATTATGTCTGTACATACAATTTTAATTTTAGTATACTTTTTTGGTATCCTGATGAAGAGACCGTTGGCCCCGAAACATGTGTATTATTCAATAAATAGTGGTTTTAAAATAAGTTTAATTATATTTAATCAAACTCAAGTAGAGAAAACATAATCATACTCCATCCATTATTATGAAAATCGTGAATAATCTTTGCAATGTTAACGCCAATACCGCACTAAGACAATATCTTCATTATTAAAAAAAAACACATTATTATTATGAAATTGCAATTTCAGAACAAAGTTCTGTGAATTACTAAACAAAATTGTATTAATCAATTAGAAAAGACATACAGAAAAATGCATGCAAAAAACATACACACCTACACCACTAATAAAATTCAAAAATTAAAATGAAAAAAATTATTTCTGGCGTCCTCTAGCGGTAGATGCACAAAGGTATTTGTGACTTTTACATTATAACAAGCTGATTGCTTTAAAAATTTAATTAAATGTTAATCAATTAAAAAAGAGACTACATATTATTAGGTCGAAAATTTTTCGTTAACTTACCAAACTGCCGTGGCGAAATTGGATAACGCGCCATCCCCGGATAGAATGGAGGTCCGTTGGTTCGAATCCCGGTAGCAGTTACAATATCTTCAGTTATGTTTAACGATGTAACCGTTAAGTAAATGAATAAAAATGTTAGTTTACCTCATAAAAAAATTAAAATATGTTAATACAAACAATGTATTTGGTGTCTCTTAAAATGTTCCAAACTCCCTTGCGGAGTTTGGACTGTTAATTTCAGAAGGTGAACGCTTTATTGCATCGATAAATCACTATAAATCAATTTAACGAATTCCTTCTTACGCTTTTGACTTCAGTACACCGTTTGATGTATGGTGTGTGGTAGAAGACTGAGCCAAATTTTAGCGGGATTAAAATACGCAAATGGCACCGAACGGCACCAATGTGGAACAAAGTACGGATGAAACGGTTATAAAAAATGCCCAAATGTAACCAACGGCACATTTGATCAACGAGCAATCGTAAGTTTTACGACGGTTTGAATTGTGCAAAGCTTCACGAAATATTTGGCTTCAAACCAAGCAAACTAATTTGATTTCTTCGTAAAATGAAATACTCGGGAGTGAAGCAGTTATACAGAAGATTTTATCCAATTTACTACTTCGAGACATGAAATGATATTATCTTGTGCAGGGGAACGACATTTACAAGCTTTGAATGTTTCATATTAAATTATATAAGCATGCTTCATGAGGTCAAGAATATCAAGCGTAGTTAAGTTTTGTCGTGACTCATTTTTTTTATATTATATACGACTACTAGTTAAATTTTACAAAAAACATGACAAATTGCACTTGCAAGAAAAAAATATTATTATATTGCGGTATTTAATATCTGTACAATTTTTAATTATAATTTTTATTTTCTTCTAATTGAAGAAGTTTGTTCGCTTCAAAGCCGAAGATAACTTAAGACGAGTCAGAAAAGGGTCGATCTTCGGATTTTGATGAATAGGACCTCCTGGAAACTGCGTAAGAGGACGAAGTAGTAATTGTGACGTCAATGGTAACTACACTCCCCAATGATAATTTTACATATTTTTTTAGTTTGTTTTCGTTTTTGGACGTCTTATAGTATACTTTTTCAAAAATGGTGAATCGATTTTACTTTTCAGGATGTATTTATTATTAAGAGAAATGTATTTTGAGTTGTAATTTCTTCTTCCATGGCGCTTGCCACATTTCTAGGTAGGATTTGACCCACCCTTCTCGCTACATAAAGAGAAGCAGAAAGGGGCGGAGACCCACCCTATCCCGGAACAGTTATGGAAGTGTTTACTTCCTTACCAGTTCCCCTCAGCAAATCATCCCGTGAATTTATTTATTATTGATCAAAGTTTAACTTTCACTTTCCATTCCTTTCTGCATCTATTGGGTTTCGAGTTTATTTAAAAAGGAATAATTCTTGCCATAGTCCACTTCCACACAGTCGGCCTTCTTGTATCCTCCTATCAGCCTCCGCATCTTCGTGGCACGGGTCAAGGACGCTTTTTCTGAGTTACCCACTTGGTCATGATCTTTGGTGTTCTGTCATCTAGCATTCATTCAACATGGCTAGTCCACCACAACCATTTGGGGCCTACCGAATGTAAAAATTGTTTCATGCTTGATAAAATTTCGGGCTCATAATTATATTCATTCTGTAGGTTTCCCAAAGCATTCGTCCAATGCGCCATCAAAATGCGTCCATCCAAAATACAGTGCGCACTATCGCATGCATCCATCTTGACTAATATACAGTGGTTTCGAAACCGGTCTACGTTAAAAACAATCAATTTATTTTAAACTTACTCTTATCAAGTTATAATATATATGTCTCGTAGAGATGAAGTAACTTTTTTATATAGTAACTTCATCTCTATGAGAGAAATTATACATGTTTTATATTTGGTGGCCCTCGTAGCTTAGTGGGTATGACTCTAGGTTCTCACACCGAGAGTTCTGGGTTCGATTCTCGGTGAGGTCACAATCAATCCATGTAATTTCTCAAGCATGGGTGTTTAGTAATGTGTTCCGCTTCCGTAATTGGGCCTGTTGGCCTATTAAAGCGTAAATAAAATAAAAATATAGGAAATTAGGTATGGAACCCTTTTTGGAAGCCAGCCATACGATCTATCGTATGACTGGCTTATGTGATCACTTTACACAAAGCAACGTTCACCAATTCCACCCATGATAAACTATCACATCTATCAAGTTTTTAGAAGTTGTATGTGTTTATGTTTAAAAGTGTATATGTTTAAAATGCACACCGCGTACCATAAGTGTAGTATCTTTAGTACCGCCATGTATGGCTGAAAATTTTTGTCATTCCCATAAACCGGTATAGATATCGCCGTTGATAATGATAAATCCATATACCTTGGGATAAGATCCAGTATTGTGTTCTTGAAAAATTTGAAAATGCTCAAAATATTCTAAACTTACTTTTTGGATTTTTTAAATAAATAATAATGTCCAACCTACGGTTAATACTAACCGTATTAAAATCAAATTTATTAATTCATTTTGCGTTAGGCAATGGTTCACCACCATTACTGAAATGCAATGTATTTAATTTAAATATAAATCCACTGAATATGTAGAGTCTAAAGGTCCCCACATGAGACTTACACATAAGGTCGATATTTTGACGGAAAAGTACTAAGCTGATGTGGTATAATTGGTAGCATACCTGCCAGGAAAGCTAGGTGATCTGGGTTCGAATCCCGGTGGCAGCCAAAATACGTTTTCGTCAATTTGATTTTTCTGCGTGTCTTTCTAATTGATTAATAAAAATTTGTTTTTTTTACTGAAGGGTTTTAATAATCATTATCATCACATGATAGATTTAATCCGGTTCTATAGTAAAATTTTGTTTTTATGTACAGTTACTACGAATTATAGGGTGTGTGTGTGTGCCTTCGTATTCTAGTGGGCATGACACTAGTTTCCCACACCGAGGGTTGCGGGTTCGATTCCCGGTGAGGTCACGATCAATCTATGTGACTTACTCAAGTCTGGGTGTTTTGTGATGTATTTTGCTTCTGTAATTGGACCTCTTGCCCTGTTGAAGCGTAAAAAAATAATGATAATAAAGAATGAGAAGAAATAATGGTAATAAAGAATGAATACTGTTAATGCAAATATTGGTGATTCGCTCATACTACCACCGCGCGCCGTATCATAGTCAATAAGATCCTAAAAAAAGTAACCTATAAAAACCAAGTTTTTATTATACTCCCTTTCTTTGTAAAATATAACAACAATTAACGACGAATTAAAACATATAACATAACACTAAACTTACAGTAATTTAATATATTTCTAAAATGTCAGATGTTTTGAGCTTTGATAAGACACTTCATGCTTTGAAGATTAAATTCTAAAAACATTTGTCAGTCAATTTAGATTTTCGACATTCGTAGTGAAGTACCTATTATGTATATCGACGGAGTAATTCAAATTTATAAAATATTCCGCGACGTTATCGGGCCGCCGTTGTTGTAATCAAACTTTTCTAATGATTCCAATTTGAAAAAACCAAGAAAATTTCTAAAAATACGAAATAATACTACAATTATTAATTTTTTTTAACGAAAATTTGATAGATCTTCTTGATCGTCGCCACGAGTCTACTTGCCAAGTTTCAGCTCGATTGGATCACAGGAAAAAGGTTAAAAATCGATCCAAAGTTTTTTCGACGGCAAGCCGGCAAGCAAGCAAGCAGACGTCACGAGTTAATATAAAGGGAGTAAAAATAGTAGCAATTCGTCTCACAAATTATTCAAAACGATAATTTCTTCGGGAAGTAAGTGCCAATCACTATTAATGGAAAATCAATTACGAAACGGTTCTCTCGATATTAGCCAAGTCTATCTCTGGGGTGTCCGGCCTCGGTGCGCGTAAATAACCATTATAACAGGATACGAACTTGCCTACAAAATCAAACAGGAAGTCAAACCCAAACACTCGTTCAAAAACTCAAATCGTATAATATTATCTGCTTGGGCAGTGCAACAACTTGATCGTTCTGGCCCTAAAAAAGCACAAAATTACGAGAATTTACCATAAACTATCATTTTTACTCCCTTCCTTTTAAATCGTAGCGTCTGCTTGTCTGTTGTCTGCCGAAAAAACTTTGGATCGATTTTTAGCCCTTTTCCCGTGATCCAATCGAGCTGAAACTTTGCAGGCAGACTGGTGGCGACGATAAAAATGATCTAACAAATTTTCGTTTAAAAAAAATAATAATTATAGTATAATGTGGAGTAGGCGCGAAACTTGTTTCAATGAGAAAGGGAGTATAATAAAAACTTGGTTTTTAGGAGTAAGTTTTTTATTTAAACATAAAATTTTTAATTAATTAATCATCATCGGGTATAATAGAATTTTGTCAATCTACTCGGGTAGGTTAGGGGACCACATAGTGGGTTGGTTTTAATTTGTGACTATCGAAATAATGGTTGGAATTTCATAGTTAAAATTACTTACATTTAGTAAGAGTAAACAAATTATTCTGATTTTTAAATTACACTGTATTAAATACTCTTTTGCTATCAAATATTTATATATTTGTTTTTGGTTGATTTTATTATATTTTATTTTTTATCAGCAAGCCATTATTGACCCTGATAAATGATCCTAGTATGACATTAGAGTACAATGTATAGGTACATATAGTTTTTTTACTATATATTTTATTTTATATTTCATATGATATTTAAATACTAGATAATATAAGTTATACGTAAAAAAATGTATAACTTATTTCAAACTCAACCCAATATCCCAACATCTGTTCTAGAAACATGCATGTATTTATTGTATTAGTACAATTGATTATGTATGAATTGGGACATTTCCTGCAGAGCGATTAAACGTGTAGAGTGCAAGTGGCGAACAAGCAAACAAAATAAAAATTATTGACACAGATTAACATGAATATAGCAAATTTAAGGACGAGAACTATTACGCGTTCTAGTGCTAATATATGTAAAAGAAGCCTAAAATGTAATGAAATTTAACTGAATGCAGTTAAATGCAATCGCTAAGGCATGTTTGGAAAATCTTTGGTCGATAGAGTAAGGAATGAACAAATTACAAATTAATGTAATGCTGGCTGTAGCGCGGTAGAGAGGATTGTAAAAAAAAATGTGTGAGGTGAGGGCTAAAGACAGCAGGAACAGAAGGTGCCCACAAAAGACTTGGCACGATCAGATATAATAAATATTGGAGGATGGCCGCGTTAAAAACCTCAAAAAACGTTGAGCGTGCGTGAGAAGGTGCATGAATATAGCCGAAGCAAAAGTGGTCATCTATTATATTATTTTATGTATATATGGTTTCTAATATAGTTTAATATTTGTATGTTTTTTAAACGATTTCTTTGAACTGTTTTTTAATACTGTTGATATTACTTATGTTTTTTAAACTGTTTCTTTTATATTGTTTATAGTACTCTACCTTAAAACATAGAAAATACATTAACATGTGAGACCTAGCAGACGTGAGAAATTGTCAAACTTTCTTCCCGTAAATAATTATTTTGAACTCTTAAAAAAAAAAATGAAAAAGATGGGGATACGTCATGATGATTGGTTAATTTTTTTTAAATACTTAGAAAAGCTTATGATTTATTATCAAAAAAGCATAGGGTCGCAAGGAATTATACAGTTTATTCACGCTAAAATTATTTAATTAAATTTGTTTTCATCCATACAATTTCTTGAATCTCTAAATCTTATTGAATTAGTTAAATTTAATTTAAAGGTTGAAAACACCATTGTTTTCAGAATAACGTATTAATAACCAAACAGTGAAAAAATTGCCCAAAATTAAATTTGTTTTCATCCATACAATTTCTTGTGTCTCTAAATCTTATTGAATTTGTTAAATTTAGTTTAAAGGTTGAAAACGCCATTGTTTTCAGAATAACATATTATTAACCAAATAGTGAAAAAATTGCCCAAAATTAAATTTGTTTTCATCCATACAATTTCTTGTGTCTCTAAATCTTATTGAATTAGTTTAATTTAATTTAAAGGTTGAAAACGCCATTGTTTTCAGAATAACATAATAACCAAATAGTGAAAAAATTGCCCAAAATTAAATTTGTTTTCATCCATACAATTTCTTGTGTCTCTAAATCTTATTGAATTAGTTTAATTTAATTTAAAGGTTGAAAACGCCATTGTTTTCAGAATAACATAATAACCAAATAGTGAAAAAATTTCCCAAAATTAAATTTGTTTTCATCCATACAATTTCTTGTGTCTCTAAATCTTATTGAATTAGTTTAATTTAATTTAAAGGTTGAAAACGCCATTGTTTTCAGAATAACATAATAACCAAATAGTGAAAAAATTGCCCAAAATTAAATTTGTTTTCATCCATACAATTTCTTGTGTCTCTAAATCTTATTGAATTAGTTTAATTTAATTTAAAGGTTGAAAACGCCATTGTTTTCAGAATAACATATTATTAACCAAATAGTGAAAAAATTGCCCAAAATTAAATATTTTTCATCCATACAATTTCTTGTGTCTCTAAATCTTTTTGAATTAGTTTAATTTGCGTGGGAAACTTGGAGAGTTATTTATATTAACAGAATCAATAAATTGTTTGAATTGCGTATTTTATTATACAGGAAATAACTGAAATTATACTGAGATTGGGTGAACCGTTGACAGATGGCACCCGATACACGCGGGTATACGGACATAGTATGTCGAAATTTAGTGAGGAAATGAATATAAATGCTGCATCCATGTTCTCGAATTTGTACGTTACTTAATTTAAATGATGTCGTTACGATATGCAAATATCTTTCATTAATGGAAATGTGTAATCAAATTGAAAATTATATCAAGCCATGCGGTGTTTATGTGACAAAACTGGAAATCTTCGGGAACAGTTAAAATGTTGCACTAAAAATCACGTTATTTTCACACAAAAAGCAAATTAAAAATCTAAAAATGTATGCGTCTCTAAAACTTGTTCTTTCTTTCTATTTAATAAAAAAATATCCGTCTACATAACATGATTATTAATATTTTTTAACAGTACAACAGGCCACGAGGCCCGATTGCTGTAGCGAAACACATCACAAAATACGTCATACTTTATAACATTACTTGAACGTCATGAAATTTACGACACTTTTAAAAAATTTTCTTCTTTGAAAGCGATAAAACTCACATTTTTATTTATGTCTTTTCACTTGTATCGGGGTACCCATCTAAAAATCTGAATTTAAAAAAAAATTCTGTCATAAAAAAATATTTTAAAAAAATCACAAACATAGTAGAAAGAATTGGAAGAATCTGGAATACACAAGATTATGCCAGAACATTCGCCAGAAAGCACTCCCTATATAAACAAACGATATATTTTTTTATAAAAATAGAGATGCGAACACGGAATCAGTGACACATCAATATTCTTACTATTTTCAAACTTAGCTTAACGCTTGCACTATGAAAATAGGACTAACTTGCTGGTCTGGAATGAGGTTCGAACTCGCGACCTTTGGATCACGAGGCGAGAGTCTTAACCACAAGAATAACAAGCTACTCTTAGATATGAACAGTCTTTTTTTAACGTTTGGCGAAGTCAAAGAGAATGAACAAAAAGATAGCGCGCGATACCACCGAGAGGGGTACTTACATGCGGATTTTTCTAGTGTGAACTTGAAGAAGATAGAAGCCACCAAGTGTGAGACAGAATACCAGAGACAAGTGGAAGATTCTTGTGTAATATTCTAGCGAGTGACGATTTTCGTGACGTGACGGTGCTCCATTTAAGTTTATGTCCAGTTACTTTGTTTATTAAATAAAAAATATTATAATTTTATGAGTTTCATTTCGTCTCCCACTGCCGCAAACCCATGACACTGTACACCTAGTACTTACTGCCACAAAGTACAATTCTATTAAACAGTTTTAAAATAAAGGAAATATTGAAATGACTAAAATAAATGTGATTATTTTCCATTATTTCTTTGTCAATTAACTGTACACACAGAAATACGTGTACACACAACTATTAGAGTGCTAGTCTCACTAACTCTATTTTTAAATTTAAATATTCCTTCAATTTACAATCTAATTTACACAGACTACATGTTATTATAAATTAAAACTACAACAAATACTGTAAATCGATTATGTTTCGGTCCACATATCAATTTTTTTTCTCTGTGTGAAATATATGTATTTCTTTGTATACAATTTTGATTTATTATGTGCAAATTAATTGTGCTACTAACCGGTAGGTAGATGGTTGGAAATGTATAAATTATCTATTTTTTGTAAAGCGAGTAAGAAAAAAATACGAAAAAATATTATACCTCGATCATCATACGAGCTAATAGTAGTTACTAACGCAAAAAAAATCGCGTAGTGAGAAATAGATATGACAAGTTTTCAAGAATAAGAAGTAATAAATATCTGTCTGCCGTCGAAAAATGTACCAATCTAAAGTGGATAAAAGAAAACATTTATTTTTTAAATTAAAAGATTTTAATAAAAATTATTTTATATTTTATCCACTCTCTCGACTTTTATTTTACAAGCATGCTGGGTCTATTTTAAAAATAAGCTCATTTGAATTAAAATATTTTAGTTTTAATTAAAAAATATGCGAAAATAATCCAAATGTTTTTAACATGTTGCAACGCTTGTCCACGTGTCTTGTCACTGGTAGCAATATTAAATGCTTACTTTATTGTTGGCTATCGAAAATGTTACACGTGTTTTGATTTGCTCGCTGATTTTTAAGATTTCAAAATTTCTGATTATAAACAACACTATTACGAAATTAGCTTCCAAATTAGCCAAAATTAGCCCCCTGTGACCTTTTAAAATTAGATTACAAGATTGGAAAAAAACATGAAAAGTCAACAATTTGACAATATTGAAAAGATAAATACGGAATTGCTGTAGAAGTTAAACGCGATAGCGAAATTTTTTATAGTTTTAATAGATTGGAAAAAACGCTGACAAGCCTATTATATCTGATGGTGATGATTTTGAAGGGTGCTTTATTAATAAATAATGATTGTTTGAGAAAAACTAAAATTCGAAAAAAAGTATTTTTTGAGGAAATTTTGTATGTATATATTAAATTCATGGCAATATACAGGATGTAAGAGAACTAGCCCACAATACTTTATGCTTAAATTATAAATCGCAAATCTGTCGGTAACAATGTTCTAAAGTTAATAGTTATGGAGTAGTTATGAAGGTTTTGGAAATACAAAGTTCAAAAAGGTTCTAAAAGGTTCCAAACTGAGTGGCGGAGTGTATCGGTGAGTCTAGAAGATTCCTGAAGATTAAGATAAGATTCCATTATACTCTAAAAAATTCTGGATGGAGAAAGTTTCAGAAAGTTCTATAAGGTTCCAAACTGAATTGCGGAGTGTGACGGTGAGTTTAAAAGGTTCCGGAAAGTTCTAGAGGGTTTGAGAATTCTCTAAAAAGGAAGGAGAAAGTTCTACAGGCTATCAGAAAGATCTATAAGGTTTCAAACTGAGTGGGAGAGTGCACCGGTTGGTCTAAAGGTTCCAGAAAGAATTATCATGCTCTAGAAGGTTCTGGAAAGGAAAAGTTCTAGAAGATTCCAGAAAGTTCTATAAGATTTCGGAATGCTCTAGAAAGTTTTGAAAGGTTCTCTCTAGGGTGTTATAATTGTGCGCTAAAATATCTGTTGATGTTTTGGTAAAGCGAAGACGGTTCCAATCACAGATGCCGAAACTAGCAAAAAAGAGACGTCAACACAATTCTATGCTTACTAAATTATGGTCCCGAGCGAAGCCGGGCCAACCAGCTAGTCTACCTGTAAAGTATTGTAGACTGGTTCTGTTACATCCCGTATTTATCAGCTATACTTATATTTATTACTGTATTATTGGCAGCAGTACCAATACATTAAATAATAAATAATAGAGGAGAGAGCACCGTACAATAATGCAACAGTTTTATAATGATCTTATTTGTTATTTGTGATCTAACCGTACGCCAGATTACTCGTAGTTATCATCTATCTTTGTCAGTCGCCTATTTGTATGTAGCACTCATAAAAGACAATTTCTTCTACCACGGCAACACGTGCCATCCTCAGGAACGACGATAAAAGATGCCGATAACTACCAACCGACAAAATGGCCGCACATATTACAGCGTTCGTCAAATCTAAATACTTATCTAACATACATATTGGATATATATTTAATGATTTTATCACTATGTGACATCACTATGGCAGTTGTTCTGTGGTGCAACAAGTATTTCAATTTTCACTAGACTAAAGTTTGTGCTTCACACAGAGTTAATAATTACGTCCGATGATGATAGATTTTGTTCCTCTCGAAATCAAACTAATGACAAAATAGTAAGTAGTTTAGTGAAAAATTAAAATGAATATTTTATTCAGAATATTTTGCGATTGTCCAAATTTTTCGGAACTTCATTACACATATAACATAAAAAGGATTTTGCTTTAAAAAATTCCAATAAATAAATATACCTCATTAGTGACATCTGTTTTTGATTAAGGGAATGAAAAAGCTTTGGACGCCGGTGGCGCTAATGTTAATTACAACACACACAGTGAAACAGGTTGTAAAACTTGTATACAACTTGCAAAAATTTGATAGATGTGGTATTCTATCATGGGTGGAAATGGTGAACGTTACATTGTGTAAAGTGATCACTTAAGCCAGCCGTACGGTAGGTCGTAAGGCCTATGAATACCCAAAGACTTTCATACCTATTTTCCGATAAAAAATATAATTTCGTTTCTATGAGACATCCAAAATATATCTTGATGAATATTATATATTTAGCGAGTATGGAAAAAACCGTATTATTAAAATAATATTTTCTTAATTAATATTATATATACAGGGTGTAACAGAGCTACTCCACAATACTTTGCAGGTGGATTCTTGCATTAATTATGAGTCGGAAATGTTCAAACAACCATGATCAATAGTTATGGAGGCATGGAATTTTCTTTTTTTTTCCAGTTATTTTGTAAAATTGATTATTATGTTGTATATTTCTAAAACGAACATTTGAAGCTGTTAATAAATAAATCTAACCTTTAATGCAATTATTAGATAACAATATGTTTATGTGTAGGAATGTTCCGAAAATACAATTACTGGATTTCGTCCACGGGAGGATACTTATTAATTAAGATAAATTATTGTCTCTACTACAAAGAGGAAGCTATTTATTTGAGAAACGTGTATGGAAGTTTTTATAGGTTGGCTCAGGGCTCATGATCTGTTATAAGCTGGCTTAATTGATTATTTTACACGCTACGTTCGCCAATTCCACCGTAAGAACATCCACAAATTATCATATTTTTGAATTTTTTTAATAAATAGAGATGCGATCAGGGAATACGTGTCACATCAATATTCTCACTATTTTCAAACTAAGCTAAATGCTTGTGCTGTGAAAATAGGACTAACTTGCTGGTCTGGAGCAAGGTTCGAACCCACGACCTTTGGATCACAAGGCGAGAGTCCTAACCACAGAACCAACAAGTTACTTTTTTGTTTATAAATATATTCTTTCATATTTTCGAATGGACTGTGCTAGAGACATCTGTAGTCCTTCACAGGACATAGTATATATAGATTTCGTAGCCGCTAATGATACATTATTTTTTAAAAGATATATAAAAAACTTACGAGTAACGCAGAAGGAAATGAAGGATGTATGTTGGAGATCGCAAGAGAGACAAGAAAAGAAAATAAGACAAGATTAATAACGAATATCATTGAATGCTCAAAAAAATGGAATTGGACAGGCTTCATCGTTGAAGGACAAATGCAGTCATTCAGTAGTACTTCAGAGGAACAAGTGGCCTACAGGCTGCCCTAAAGCCCTGAATTACATAGCGGCGATTAACCATTGAAATGTCATATGTGAGAAGGTTTTTCAACCTGCAGTGGATGATGAAGATAATTTGTTATAATTTTAAGATGAAGTTAAGAAATTTACAAAATATTTACAAAAAAAAAGAATTAGAAATAAAATATTTATAAAAAAATACAAAAAAGTTCATTTTAAGTTGAGAAATTAGAAAAAATATATAAAAAAATTCATGTAAGAAAAAATATATATATATCTGCAATATTCGAAACAAGCACTTTCTTAAGAATTTTAAATAATTTCGAAATACCAAAATGTAACACCAAAATTATATATATTTAGGAATAAAGAATTTTAATAGTCTCCCTATAGAAAATAAGATCCCATCTACAGGTGTAATTTTTAACGAAATTAAATAATAATTTAAAATTAATAAATAATATACTTACAAATAATTCATGTTTTCTTTTTGCAATGATGTTTCTACTTAAAAAAATGGTATCTATCTTATGTATAACATTTCATAGGACGACTGATATTATTAGCGTTTAAGTTTTCACTCTGGATTTTAAGGAATCGAATGGTAGAAATCCCACACATAGTCCAGGTATCGGTGCACGCGCGTGTCTTTAAGAAAAATAGGCCAAGATATCCATTATATGCTCAAAACAAACACGCTGGTTGGCCCATCGAGATCTAACAATGCGGAATACTTCAATGGAGGCTTGTACCGCAAGTCCGGCTGTCCACGGCAGTCGGAAGCAGCGCGGACATGATCGAGTTTACTCTGCTCCTAAAACCATGCAGAGTTAACAAACCACGAGGCCCTCGAGGTAATTATTTACTCTAGTGTTTTGCTCCACCATTGTATTTTTGCTTGCTTTCAGTACACTGTAGAACTGTGTCATTGTTAAGAGGAAATGATTTCACAATAAGGAAATTTCGCTTTTTAGGCTTACTTTCAGGCGATCGTCTGTCAGAGTGAACAAAATTGAAAAAAAAACATTTGTCATCTCACAATTAAAAATATCAATTGAGCACCAATAGAAATTAACATCAAAATTTAAAAAACTAATATCTACATATTTATAAATTAGTAAATACGAGTAAAAAAAAATGTATGTGCATTTATTTATTATTGAATTTTGCCGCACTAGGTAGGTACCGTATATCTACATATGAATATTGTTTAGAAATGTATTTGGTCAATTAAATGTTTTTATTTATTTTCATAGATGGCGGTAGTGTGCCGCCATACATATTTTATAATGAATATTTACATATAATCACATAAATTACATAAAATTTGAGAATGTAAAACATTAAGAGTAGTTATTGTTTACATTAATAGGAAAAAAAAGTATTTATTGGATAGTTGCGAAAATACAAACCAAAATATATCAAAGTTACAAGACATCCGCACGCTTGACACCAGCTTTGCATCATATATACAAAATCAGAAGCATTGGCTGGTAGTGTGAGCCTTTGCTGTGATAGCTCATTGGTTAAATGAAGTTGCGCGCGTCTTATTTCCTGTTTCGCATTTCCGTCCTTTTTCACGAAATCGAGAGGAAAGATGTTACACATCAAAAAAAGACATCCACAAAGTGGAGCAATTTTCTTCATTCTTAAAACATCGTAAGTTTGGTAATTTATTAATCAATTATATAATTTAATATGTGGCATTTTACCAAGATATCCGCATTTAAAATATATGTTACCTGATGAATAAATTTTAATGTGTATTTCCATAGAAAAATGTTATAAAAAATGCACGAAAAGACATGAGAAAAAATTGCGAAATTTGCTCACTCTGCCGAACGATCACCTTATCAGTTTAAATCATTTAAGTATTGACTCCGTATTCGGGCCTAACTGTGTCTCTGTATTCAGGGCATGCTGTAAATAAAAAATCATACACACTGCTAGTTCACAATTTATTACAGGTAGATTCCTGCTTTAATTATGAGTCGAAAATGTTCAAGCAACCATGACCTAATATCAATAGTTATGGAGATATGCGACATCAATGTTTCCTTTTTTCTTTTACAATATTTCTGACTTATTTTTATAAAACATTGTACTATCATTTTACCTTAACTTATATCAAATGTGAAAAATTCATTCGCTTCAATAAAAGTTAAATAAAATGAGATAAATATAGCGAAAAAATTCCAATTTTAACATCTAAAGATTTTTATCATTTTATTTAACATTGAATTAAATTTTTTTCATATACCAAATAAATCACTGTAATGGAGGTCCAACATTTTACAAAAAATATTTCAAATATATTGTAAAAAATGCAAACTTTGATGTCGTATACCTCCATAATAAAGATTAGGACATGGTTGCTTGAATATTTTCGACTCATAACTGAGACAGGAATCTACCTGGTTAAGTATTGTGAACTAGCTCTTTTAGGTATTCACTGTATGTGTTACTAACTAACTAACTTACCATCACGCCGTTTCTCCGTGGGGGTAGGCAGAGAGGATAGAGCGCCATACTCTTCTGTCCTGACATACAACTTTCGCTTCATCTACATTCATACATCTTCGCATGCAAGCTCGACGATTGTTCAGGCTTCTAACAGGACCATCTTCCAGTATCTGGTTAATCTGGTTATGCCACGTCTTCCGTGGTCGCCCTCTCTTTCTAGCGCCGTCAACACTTGCATTATATATCTTTCTTACCATTATTTCCTCACTCATTCGCTCAACATGCCATTTTATTTATTCCTTGAATTGCTTTACATATATTTTTTATTTATTTTCTAAGAATTTAATATCTAATAGAACTCTAGTTTTGTCAAGTGTTGAGATATTTAAACCAAAAAATATTACAATAGATAATTTATACATTCTCTTATAAGCAAACTATTAAACATTTACAAAAGTACACAAGAAAAAGGAATGAAGGCTAAATTCTATATTTAAGTATTTGGTGACACCTATTTTTTTCATTGACAATTTCATTAATTTATCTCAGGGGTTTTTCATCTTCTTTTTGTGCCTTGTCAGGATCCCCTGACGTTGTCGATCACTTTCAATGTAATGGATTATCACAGGGGTTCAATATAATGTTATTAATAAGTTAAATTAGAATAAAGTGCATTGATGATTGATTGGTGAAAAGAAGAAGGTCTTTAATAACCATAAAAGCTTTATCTGCTATGTCAAAACAACACTTCTTCAGTTATCTAGTACTAATATTGAGCTCTCGAAATTTACAAATCACAGAGCACGCATGTTGCATGTAAAAATTACACGATATATAAATTGATTATCATAAAAGAGCAAAAATAAGAACATAAAAAGTAGCGTTAAGTGAAATATAATGATTTAATAATATAAGTTCGATCAAGAGAATAAGTACATATTTCAGGTGAATCAATAAAATAAATTTAAATAATACACATAATGAAAAATATTCAATATCAAAATACATAATTCTCCATGTCCGTCACTAGTCACCAAGATGGCGCTGTTCTCACAATCTTAACTCGCGGCCGAAATATAAATATAATTTTTTTTGTGTAACAGTACTCCGTACTAAAGTCCATTTTCTTGAAAAGTTGCACATTTACCAAAAATGTTGTCATTAGAGAATTATTTAAAATAAAAATGTACAACATATTGTGTATATAAAAACTACTAATATACAGGATTATTCGTAAAACATTAATAACCTCGCAGGACTATATTCCTGCCTTGATTATGAGTCGAAAATGTTCAAGCTATTATGACCTAATATCAATAGTTCTGGAGATATGCGACATCAAAGTTTGCATTTTTTTCTCAATATTTCTGACTTATTTTTTGTAAAACGTTGGACTATCATTATAGTAACTCATATCGATTATGAAAAATTCATTCGTTTCAATACAAGTTAAATAAAATGATAAAAACCCTGAAAAAATTCCAATTGGAAAACATTCGAAGGTTTTTATTTTTTTATTTGAATTGTATTGAAGGGAATGAATTTTTAATACCTGATATTAGTTACTGTAATGATAGTCCAACGTTTTACAAAAAATAAGACAGAAATATTGAAAAAAAAATGCAAACTTTGATGTCGCATATCTCCGGAACTATTGATATTAGGTCATAATAGCTTGAACATTTTCGACTCATAATCAAGGCAGAAATATAGTCCTGCGAGGTTATTAATGTTTTACAAATAA
>JADDOH010010643.1:0-21541 GCA_016648135.1 Agrypnia vestita
TTTCTGCCTTTGGTACAGTTCCAGGGCTAAGGGAAACGTTACATGACAGATAATCTAAATAAATATCAATAGAATACATGTTTTCTTGCACCAATATTACAATAGAGAAATGTTTAAGGAGACGAGGATTTGAATTGTATTTTAATATTTTCCAGATTAGCAAATTCTTTAACACATTTGGCATATACAAAGCTGACATTATATTGACTTCTCCATTCGCCTCCTACGTATCGACAGTCACTATGCAAACTGTTGAATCTGCAAAACTATGGAGTAAATCGGATGGTTTAAGATAGTAAAACGAAAATCTAATTTTTGCAGATTTTGCTATAGACATACCACTGTAACTTGGAGTGTGAAGGAGGGCGTCACTGTCGCGTAACAGAAGTTGCCGGAGTGTAAATTTATTACACAATACATAATGTACTGAATGTCCGGTGACCGGTGTCAGAGCCTTCAATAGAAATTTGGTCGGGTAACAGCGCACTCCGCGGCGGCATAATACAAGCACATTTAAATTGAACAGATGAATGAGAACAATGTTTGAGCCACAAAATGAAATAAGTTTTGCTAAGTACCTACCAGTCGCCTTAAAAATAGGTGATTATACTCCCAAATTTGGCATTTTTCAAGGTCATTTAAGTCATGGTTTTATATATACAGGATGTTTCATAGCTAGTAGCAAAAACTTTACAGTTGGATTCCTACCTTGATAATGAATCGAAAATATTCAAGCAACCATGAAGATATTATATCAAATATGGAGATATATAGCAATATCAAAGTTTGCATTCTGTTTTCAATATTTCTGACTTACTTTTTGCAAAAAGTTGAACTATAATATATTGATTATGAAAAATTCATTCGCTTTAATACAAGTCGAATAAAATGACAAAAAACTTGAAAAAATTGAAAATAGATTTTTATTCTATATGTTAGTGAAAATGAAAGCCTTTTATCTTCTATGGAAGGGGAGTAATATATATTTTTTAAAACCTCTGCAAAGTTCCATTTATGCCTCTCGCTATGAAAAAAATTGAACTTAGATCGTTTTGTTTTTTTAATTTTCGTTTGAATGTACGAGGTAAAGGTGAGTGACATTATACTGAATGTCAAAAAAGTACATTGCTGAGATAAAGGGAATTTAAATGTTTTTAATAGGGGATTAGTATATTCCCTTTATAATAATGTGCGATGTGGCATTGAGTAGTGACAGGTTTTTTGTATTCATCTCAGAAACACTTCATATTGGCTCCTTTGCTTTTATACCTCTCATTTATGCTATACTAATTTTGCATTCTGTTGCTTATTTTATAGTTATATATTAAACGCACGCAATGAGCATTTATAATAGATATGATAATCACTTTCTTATTATAGCACGTTTTGTCTGAATGCCTTGTGTTCAAATTGTTAATGCTCAGTATAAAATAAAATCACTGTACTAAGTAGTTGTTGATTCCTCACCTTTAGGCGCGTCGAGTTCATTGGTGCTCTCGAAGCGGAACTCCTGGCGGAGGTTGTGCAACGTCACCTCGGCCTGCAGCTCGCGTGCGGTGGGGTTGGACAGCGAGGCAGGCAGCGCCAGCAGCTCCCCCTCGCGCAGTTCCCGGGGGGCGGCGGCGCGAAGCGCAGGGCGGGGGGCTCGGCGCGGGCGGCGCGGCTCGGCCAGCCCCAGCCCCTTCACGGGGTGCACGGCCCATGCGCCCGCGGCCCATGTAGGCCCCGGCGATACCGGCAAGCGGCGCCCCAGCAGTCCCTTGCCCTCCGGCCTGCGGAAAACAATTGTCACTAGCAGCACGATGCATGAGCAGATCCTTTTTGAGAATATGCTGCAGAGACGCCTATATATTAGGTCCTTACACAAGTTGAAGTTTGATATCTCGCATTTAAATTGGAATTCTAAATCCAAATTGATTAGATATTAAAGCTATGACATTACTTTTTTAAAATTAGTTATTCATTTGTTTCCCGCTGATTGTTTTTTCTCTGATATCGCTGTGTCTGCGACCATGGAGAAAATGAAAATTTGCATTATTTTCGAATACGAGTTCAACGATGTATATGGAAAAGGTACCGCGAATGAACACACACTGCGTTTTTAGTTTAATCGCTTCCATTCTGGAAATTTTAACCTCAACGAGTCCCATCTTTAAGTTCACGCTTGGCATTTAAGGCTTGTACATGTAAACACAAGTATATACGATACGTTTCTCAATATTTGTCGATTTTTGCTGGTTTGTGATTAATTAACAAAAATGCATTAATTATGTTGCGTTTATTTGGAATATGCGTGTGTCAAAGTGTATCATATTTATGTGTTATGTGTGTTGTGTATATTAAGTATAATATTAAGTAGGCATAAAGTAATAAGAGCAGAGTTATCTCTAAAGAACAAATAAAAAATAAAAATTATTTTTAATATAATGTTGTGTTGGTTTTTTCGTAAAAATAAAAATCAAAAAAATTCATAAAATGTTGGGCCTTTGCCTATGTGTTGATTTGGGATTTTGGTGGCAGTTAACAGAACCAAAATATCAGACGATACCTTGTGGCTCTACGGTCCCGATATTTACATCTAATATTTTTCCAAAGCACTCATGTTTTTAAAAAAAAAACTTAATGAACTTAATGTTTCAATTAAATATATATTTTTTTTACACATTGTGATGATCGTAGAACAATGACGGATATGCAAAAAATTCCATATTGACTTTTTTGGATTATTAAAAAGTGAAAAAAAAGAAGTTATCTAATGGTATATAAAAAGTGTATATTTTCTCATTAATTTAACCGTCGTTATACGAAGTCGGTATATCAACGGTACTGATTTGCGATCATAGAACAATGCAGCATGTGTAAAAACGTTGTTGTCTTGCTCTGACTATATTTGAGGTTTGAAAGGTATCAACTTTAAATAACTAACCCAAGTTTCAAAAGAGAATCTTTTGTCGTTGAGAAAAATCACGTGCGTCGTTATTCTACGATTAGACGATATGTGAGGTATTTGGATATTTGGATATTGCTGCAAAAGCAAATGCAGCAATATTCAAAAAATAAAAAAATATTTTGAATGCAGTCACCGGTGATTACTAATTTAAAATATAATGAATTCTAGATTTTATGTATCTATCCCATCCAAAATCATGTTTCCTGTAAATTTATGGGCTATATTTCTTTTGAAATCTCGTATTTAGTACATTATGAATTATCAGTCTTCGATGAATGCTTTAATTTTTTTTTCGATATCGCTGCCTTTGCTTGTATACCCCACATATGTAGGTATTCGTTACTTTCAAAGCACTAAAGGGTACTTAATACTTATGATTTGACCCTCACCCGATGGTGATGTTAGTGAAGAGCCAGGTCTTGGAGGGTAGGTCTCCGAGGTGCACCCGAGTTGACGGGGGTACGGGGACGCGGCTGAAGGCGTAGGGTCCTGCCAGCGGGGGCCTGGTGCTCTCCTCCCTGGATGGCCCCTCTGCGGACAGTGCTGCAACAGGAAATTATTATTTATTTGCTTTCGTTATAACTTGCTTCTTTGCACGACTAAAGATAACATTACAGTGTCTTGGACAGACAGGCCTCAGATACATGGCGAAATGAAAAATTCTAGGAGCACAGTAAATGACTTTCTGGAGATATATTTTCAGAGCGGATAACATAGGGTGGTCAGGGAAGGATTGGGGTGGGATGTATCAGGTAGTAAAAAATAATCGTAAGTATTGGACTTACAGCCAGGAGACTCGCTCTCTCGGTCCAAGTGATTGTCGGTTAATAATATCATCCCCATTTTCTGCAAATATAATATTAATGCATTTTTATTTAGTATGTTGTAAATAAACAAATCATTTTTTATTAAGATAAAACGGGAAAATGTTGCATGAATCCAGATTAATGATGAGACAGAGTCAAAGATAAGAAAGGCAGTTACGAATGATATAAACCTGTTTAATATATACCGATTTATATAATATAATAAAACCCCGTTAATCCGGACACCGATAATTCAAAAATTTTCAAACCCACAAGTCCCAAAATGTTAATTTCATAGAAGTTTAACACCAATTATTTGAAAACCCCAGTAATTCGTAATTCGAATTTTTTTTAGCACTTTGCGTCGTAATTCAATACATTTTAGTTTTTTTTTTTGATATTTCACAAAATTGAAAAAATATTTCAATTTTTTCAGAAGTGAGAACAGCAAATAGGTACCTATGTCAATATCGGGTACTTTAGTAATAGAAATGTCGCGATCTTTGCATTAGCATAATAAATATTCCGTTTTCGAGATGATTTCTTGAAAAATGAAAAAAAAAAGATTTTTTTTTTACAAAATGAATGGGTTTTTTCATGGGTTTTATTAGTTTTGGCGAATTTCGCAATCGCATCGCGATTTTTTATATATCCTGAATTTCGAATTAACGGGGTTCTGCATAATTCGATATGTTTTTTTAGGTTTTGAATTACGAGGTTCTACTATATTATATTAAAAAGTATAATTTTGAAAAAAAATAAAACTTGAGAAACTAAAATGCCATTTCATTTGTTAATACGCTGGTTTGTGTTATACTTACATAGATGTCTCTGACTTGTATTTAAAAATATCGCGCTTTATTATACGCAGGGTTCATACACGCGTACATAGTTACAATCATTATAAAAGGTGTATTATCTACATTAGATATGTATTTTTGTAACAAAAGTACCTAAGAATATTAAAAAAAAAAAATTATTAATAAAATAGTGAAAATAATAAAATTGTTTGATTGAAATAAGAAATGCATAAAAGCAAATAGATAAAGCCAATGAACATACAAAAACTGGATCTCCATTGGCACCACTTCCAATTTCCCTGAAGAGATGTTTCAACTCGGACTTGAAGGGAGAGAATGAACGGACTTCCTTGAGAACCTGTGGAAAAATTAGAAATAAAAAATAGCATTGCTTTGAAAAAAAACGCTTACGAATGATATTTGATAACAATTTTTGTACAATATTTTTAAATGCAAAATCGTATCATGTTTGTTAATACAAAATGAAGAATTTTTCCGAAAGAAAGTGATTTAGCATGCAAGAAAGCGGCGCAAGAATAGTACAAGTAGAAGAATAATACTTTTGTTTGTTTTTTAATCGTTTATTTATTTTTAACACAGAATTGCCGCTAAGGATCACCAAAAGATTTTAAATTTGGACATGGTACCAAAAAAAATGGGCAAGCCCGTGAATACAGGGACAGTTGGTCTGGGGTCTGGTTGGGGGACGGTCTCCTATAAGATGGACAGATCAATTAAAGGAACTAACAAGGCCTTCAACGTGGTTCAAGACGGGGGGAATGGAGACGCACGGTGCATCAAGTCCAGACCGATCAGGGGATCTCCATGTCCAAAATTGATCACATGATGTAGAAGACTTGGAATTTATTTCATCTGAGCTTCCTCAGAAGGTTGAAAATAGCGCATTTGAAATAATCAGCCGCATTCTGAAATAAGCAATATTGCTATTCCTGATCTTGACAGTAATTGTAGGTATATAATTGTAATAATTTTGCTAATTTTGAAAGTTAATTTGAAGTTTTAAGTTTAACAGGTTGGAAATTAAAGAATCCCCGACCCAATAGGCTAAGGGGTAGAAGAAGAAAATGACTTCACCAAATAGTCAATACGCTCAAGCATAACCAAGCTTAATGGATACGGTGTACTTACAGTTTCCATTGAGAGACCATCGCCCTGTCCAGCATCGTAATGATGGTCAGACGCCACGGAAAACTTGGGAGAAGGAGCGGAAGCCATCAGAGCGACGTAAGAATCCGGTTCAGCCTTAACAGTGAGGTCCACGTTACCCAATGGCTCTGGTTCTTCGGGCGACACGTACAACTCCACCTGGAACACCAATAGTTGAATTTAACTATATTCTCATAGATTCAAAATTTGGGCTACATTGTAACTAGTTACAGTATTTTAAAAGGTAAAAAACTAATAATAATAAGGCATTTGCCTAGTGGTGGTGGTGATGAATTTGCGACTAGTCCCGAGAGACAATTAACTTACTTTACAGAATTTTTGAAAAAGTAAATATTGCTACTCACATTGTTTTGCAAAAGTCCCTTCACTTGGAATTGCAATGAAGCGCAGTCCATTTCAGACGTCTCGGAGACATGGCACACCAATAGGACAGCTTCTGGGGCCATGGCGTGGCTCGCCTGGAACTTTAGCTCGTCCATCCGGCGAGTCGGAAATATCTGGGGGAACAATTATAAAAAACTAACTGCTAGGCCATGCGGGCAACTATACTGGCCGATGCGTGGCCATTATAATTACCGTCAGAAAGAATAAAATTGACTTAAAAAAATTAGAATTTCATTGTATCTTGCCTACAAGTAACTCGAATGTTCAATGATGCAGGTATGTATAATAGATAAATTTCTATAGAAGGTGAAAATCGGCAGCTGCAGAGTTTAACCCTTTTAGTGCCATAAATATTTTGTCAAAATATGCTAAAAATGCCAGTAAAAAGTGCATTTTCATAGATAATTTATATAAACACCAAAAACACTTACCATTTCTGTTACAAAACACTAATTTTCATAATTTTTTCAACATTCTCTTCAGAAGATTTCAAACTATGATAATAAAAACACAGAAATTGAATACTACATATTTATTGACAAGAAAATTCCAGAAAATATATATATATATATATATCACTTCCGCTATCGAAGTTTTCGAATTGTTCTGTCATTTTCAACATCCATATCGGAACTTTCCCTCGTGTTCGACATTTTGAAATCAAATTTAGGATTATAGAAATAAGTAATAATAACAGTGTTTTTAGAAAAAAGTGTGATTGAAAAAAGTTAGAACGCACTGATGCACGCCAAAAGAGAACTGTCGAAACGAGCGCTATGGCGACGCTGGCATTTTTCGCACACCTACCTATGAGCGTAGAAAAAAGTGTGATTGAAGTAAGTTAGAATGCAATTAAATGAATAAAAATATGAACGCGGGAACACGACCGTCACTGACGCGCGCCAAAAGTGAGCTGTCGAAATGAGCGCTATCGCGACGCTGGCATTTTTCGCACACCCACCTATGAGCGCCGCGGCGCTTTTCAGCACTATAAGGGTTAAAATACATTTTGGATTTTCGTGTTTTTAATTATTTTCCAATTTATTTTTTATCGAGTGTCTACTGTACATGTGTATATCATTATTTACTAATATTGATTCATGAAGTACCTGGAACGTCTTGGCGTAAATGACTTCTCCCCTTCCTAAAATATAATAAGTGAGCATCCTCATCGGCATCGTGGAGTTGACTGTCACGTGGACCTCCCCGTTCACCGTGGGTGACAGTGTCACCAGGGACAGCTGTACCAAGTTTTCCCTCGGCTTCACTGGAGGCATAATATCTGATATCACCTCCTTCAGGTCTCTGTATTGTAACTGAAAGACAAAACATTTTTCAAAAATGTTTAAATTGTTCATTCTTTTTTTATTTTTAAACGCTTTAACAGGCCAAGAGGCCAAATTGTTACATCACAAAAACATCAAAGCTTGAGTAAATCACATGGATTTATTGTGACCATCCGTTATGTAGGTACACTTAAACACCAACACAACGGAACAATGTGCGTCACATACTAATTTAATTGTACTTCTTAAATGGAAAGAGATCTACTAAGCGAACACGAGTTGCGAAGTGATCGAGTTTATTTAATTTAATTTTAAATTTAATATAACGTCAAGCCATTCTTGCTTTGAAAATTTAGATATTTTAATGATTCTTTCATAATTTTACTTAAATTTTTATAATTAATCTATAAATAAATGGAAACTCTTCATTGCTACAGTATATGTATTGTGTCGTCTTATAAGTGAAGCGAATCTGCGTGATGGTGACAATGCCAAAATACCTCGATGGTCATCGGCGTGGGGCTGGGGTCGCTGTCCGGGTAGATGGTGTGCGTGACCTGGCCGTCGGGGCCCACGTGCAGGCTGACCTCCGCCAGCTGAGCGCCGCGCGCGAGGAAGCCGTGCCTCAGGAGCAGGACGCCGCCGTCCCAGCTGCCCGCGTTCTCCCAATTTGACAGCTGGACCTGATCACATTGGTAATCAACATTACAATTTCAAAGAAGTCTTATAATATTCTTTACACTTTGGGTGAAATGTCAACAGTTATGCAGACATCAAAGTTTGCATTTTTGTTTCAATACTTCACCTTTCCAAAACATGCATTCTGAGATAATGGGGTTTGAAGTTTTTGTTCCCGTAATGGAGAATTTCATGATGTTGATAATACTATATTTAACTTAACGGAATTAATAAATAATGAAAAAAAAATTGAAATCCGTCAATAAATAACAGCGAAAAAGAAAAAGAAAATAAGCATATTTTAACACAGACGATTGACCTCCAACTCGCCTGTGACGTCACGCAGCCGGGCGCTGGAGCAGAAGCTGCTAAGTACACCGGGTACGAAAGATAACTCCACCGGACGGAAAAAAATTATTCATGCAAAACGCTAATTTAAAATTCTATAACTTTGTAAGTTTTTGAGATATCTTAATTTTACTTTCAGACTATTGTTCAATTTTACTCAAATTTTCATTTCCGTTTATTGAAAAAAAATCGGATACTTCTCAATTCAAATAGTACTGCAAGAATTAAAAATGATACTTTTGCATGTCAACATGACAACATATCATTATTGTTCTCATATTTCTTATAACAAAGCAATCACATTTTAAAAGGCATATTCTAGCATTCACTTTTCAAAGTCACACAAAGAAGATCTTATGGTACGTAGTAGAACTGACCGTGTACAAAAATATGAAATTGTTATTCAAAAACATTTTTTTATCAAGGTGATACGATTTTTCCTCGGAGCTGCTATTAATGGATGAATTGCAGTCCTAGTTATTCATCCCCACGCAATTACACTATACTTTTTTCTTTAAAGAATGTTTACCAACCTGCAGGGTATACGGCAAGCCCGGCTTGTAGAATTTGGGCGCCTGATGAGAGATGTAGGTTTTAGTCCTGTGCAACCAGAGCAGTGCGGACACGTTGTGCCTCCTGCCCGTCAGGGTTTCCTCGAGCGACGCCTCCAGCACCAGGCGGCGGCCCCCGGAGCCCGCGGCTGCCTCGTTCTCCCTCAGCTGCAGCTCGGCCCCCAGGGACAGCTGCAGGGACAGGCGCCCCGTCATGCGCTCCACGCGGCGAAGGGGGGCCTGGAACACGGGCTGGATCACCCCGGAGTAGAACACGGGGTAGGCGGTGAGGGTCAGCTCGCCGTCCACCTCCTCGCCACTAAATTGCCTGAAAGTAACGTAACATCAATTAAATATTGTTTTTCCAGATGAATCTACATATTTACAAGTTGAAAATGACTTTTTTTGTTTTTATCGATAGTACTGCTAGCATTCCTAGCATTTTACAAATAATGCAGTTGCTGTAAATGAACATTGGTCAGCAACGCAAAATATTTGCCGATAGGTAAGACGAACAGCGAGTTATGAGTTATGAATTAGACGAATGAAACAAGAGTGGCGCTGACTAAGTAGCACAAAAGAGGCTCGCACAGCTCGTAAACGAATGTTATGAGGAAACGGAAGGCTTGATTTATGGATCTTACATATGAATTTTTTGTACTTGCAACATCAAATGCGATTTTTTCAAAACTACATATATTATTAAACTGACGGGAAAGATAGAGAGAAAACTATATGAGCGATAAATTTCGTCCAAGGTTTTTAGTTCAATAATTACCATTTTATCATTATCATGGTAATAATTACCATACCATTGAGTGCGAAGCATCCAATTACATGCAAGTATTTTCTGCACATTGTATAATCGCTGAGATGAGAGATCAAAGCCTTATCCATACTCACATGGCTTAAGGTTCATCTTCGTTAATTTCGGCGCATGCAGGGCTTTTGCAGTGTGACCGCATGGTCCAAAAGTAATCGTGGACAGCAGTCTGATCTGATTATTCTTGAGAAAAGTCCTCAGAAGTTAATAAGGGAACCCCGGGGGTAGATATGAAGCCTTGAACCACTGTACCAACTTAACCGTAAAGGATACAGGGAAGGATATAGCAAATATTATCACCACACCATACATCAAGTTACTTACTGTGCAGTGATGGTTACGGGGATGGATCCATCAGGATAGTAGACATGCTCCGGAGCCTCGATGTTCAAGTTGAATTTCGGCAAAACGAAATCAGCTACAAGGAACTTCTTCGTGTACAGCTGCCCGTTGACCTCCACTTCGAATTTCCATTCACCGAGCACCGGGAAATCAGCAATTTGGATCTCTTCGCTGAAGACGCCCTTGGTGAGTGGGAGCTTCCCCCACTGCTTCAGCACGTGCTGGTTGCCATCCTGGAATGATTTATTTCATTGAATTCGTACATGTAGCGAACGTTTGAAACGACAGGGATCTTTAGTGTTTCAGTTAGCCGGTTGAGTAACAAACTGGTTGGTCGGACAGGTCAGCAAAGTCTTATACTCAAACAATGTCAATAATTTTTTTTTATCAGGGAGCGAACTATCGAAGAACGGTTGGAAGAGATAGCTTCAAGCGCAGAGCCAAAAGGGATGAATTTCTTTTTTATACACCGCGTGATTAATTTTAACGTTTAACGCTTTCGGCATCACTGTCTTCGTACGTCCAAGATAGGCAACACGAATTAGATAAAATAATAACAGTAATAATAACATTATACAATTTATACAGGTTGTATTGTAGCCTGCAGAAAAACTTCTTCAATTTTGAATAAAAAATATTCTTTACACTTTGGATAAAATATCAAAGTTAATTTTCTCAATATTTCTATCTTACATCAGCGCCACACCAAGCGCGTCTTCCGCCGCATCTTTTCCGTCGCGGAACGCCACTATGTTTCTTTCCATACAATATGCGCTTATCAAACACACTACGCAGATGATCGGTCGATCAAAATGCTTTGCCGAATTGACGCGACGGAAAAAATGCGGCAGATCATCCGCGCAGCGTGGCGCCGGCCTTATTTTCTGCAAAACATCGGGATGTCATTACAGTAATTTATATGAAATATTAAAAATTCATTTTCAACAAAATAAAATCTACAAAGAAATATTTTTCAAATTTCTGCAAGATTGAAATCATTTTGTTTGACTTGTGTCAAAGCGAATATATTTTTAAGTCTCCTTTTATGTCCACCGCCCTGGTCAATGCACCGAGATGATCGTTTTCGTAATTGCCGCTTTAGGGCCGGTTGTTTCGATTTGGATCAAAGTAAAAGTTCGTAAAGCATAGATTTTTTCGTTTTCCACCAATCAAACGTTCCGTTTACGTAACAATCTATGCTTTAAATGAACTTTTATTTTAATCCAACTTGAAACAACCGGGCGTTAGTTTATTCAGAACATTTTTTCAGTATCACTTTTCACTGTTTGGAAGGCGGCCACTGTGTCATGTTTTACGTCTTCGACACTTGTCGTCTCGTTAAAATACACTAAATATTTAATTTTTTCCATTGGAATGTTGATTTAATTCTTCCAATGTTGAAAAAATAGGTATAGCGATTGAAATTTCATATTTTTTTCAAAAACACGACACAAACAAGCCGATGGCGATGTGTGACGATGATGACGATTATTTGAAAATGTCAGGAAGAGAAAGTGTTGTGCCGTCTCGCTCTTTTGCTTCTCCACAAGGGAGACCAACAATACTTAGGGACCTTGACCTAGGTTTCATATTGTTCTCGATTGACAGCTGTTCTCTGGGTGACCATGATTTTATGTGTTTACTTTTTATTTTAATTTTTTTAAATGAAAAATTACCTATGTTAAAAAAAAAAAATTACTGGAATCGATTTATTATCCGATTCTAAACAAAGTACTTTCAGGGTTTGCGTTCATTACGTGACATGTTATATCCGCGCGGCTTCGCAAAATCGCGTAGATTTTTAGTACACTGTTTGGATCGTCACAGAACCTTCGAGAATCTTCTAGAACATTCTCCTTCCAGAATTTTCAAGAAATTTATTGAATGCACAGGAACCTTCTAGACATAACGACACATTCCGCCGCTGTTTAGAATTTTCGGGAAATTTCTAGAACCTTCTCCTTCCAGAACTTTCTAGAGCAGGTTTTTCCGGAACTTTCTAGAGTCACCGACACAGTCGGCACGCCTATTTTGAAACAATCTGAAGCATTTGCGGCCTTCCCATAACAAAACAATGTGCTAGAAAGCACATTTTCGTTACCCACTCCCACCCACGCACAGCCACCCCCACCAAACTGGCATATTTTCGATGTGACACCAAGGGCTATCCACCACCATAACAATCGATGGGTGGCTGTGGCTGGTTGTGGAAAAAACTTGACGGGTAGGGAAACACGGGTTTCTTTATATATATATATATATATATGTATATATATATATACAGGGTTATTTGTAAAACATTAATAACCTCGCAGGACTATATTCCTGCTTTGATTATAAGTCGAAAATGTTTAAGCTATTATGACCTAATATCAATAGTTATGGGGATATGCGACATCAAAGTTTGCATTTTTTTTTTCAATATTTCTGACTTGTTTTTTGTAAAACGTTGGACTATCATTACACTATCATTACAGTAAATTATATCGAATATGAAAAATTCATTCCCTTTAATACAAGTCAAATAAAAAAATAAAAACCTTCAAATTCCAATTGGAATTTTTTCAGGGTTTTAACCATTTTATTTAACTTGTATTGAAACAAATGAATTTTTCGTAATTGATATTTGTTACTTTAATGATAGTTCAACGTTTTACAAAAAATAAGTCAGAAATATTGAAAAAAAAATGCAAACTTTGATGTCGCATATCTCCTTAACTATTGATATTAGGTCACGATAGCTTGAACATTTTCGACTCATAATCAAGGTAGGAATATAGTCCTGCGAGGTTATTAATGTTTTACAAATAACCCTGTATATATATATATACATATATATATATATATATATTGATTGATAAATTGATTATTTGCTACCGACCTTCAATATCATGCCCGGTCTGGTGTTGGCCATGGGCTTCAGGTGCATGTTGAGCACCACGAGCCTGAACATGACGACGTCCCCGGCCTGGTAGACGGTCTTGTCCGTGTGCAGGAACACGCAGTAGGTCTTGTTCGTGGAGCGGATGAACGTCCTGGCGTAGAACTCGTCGCCGTACACGGCGCGGGCGGTCAGCGTGAAGTTGCCCTCATTCAAGGCTCCAGTCTGCAGGAAGGGTGCGTCGAAAATTATTCATTTATTGAAATGGCGTGCTACATAATTCTTTTAATAAGGGTTCTTTTAACAGTGAAGGAAGCTACGAGTCGTTACAGAAACCAGGGAAGCTTTGCGGACCTAGCGGCGAGCGCAAATCCAGATAGATAGGTATTCTGTCCTGAAAACTCATATTTTTGCCTTTTTTTACAAAAATGTTATCGGGGTTCGAAACAATCCAATTTTTTGATTTTGATATATCCGATACATGTCACGATATTTATGGCTTGATTTTTATTATTGATAAATATAAACAAAGCTTTCTGCGGTCGTTGATAGATGGCGCTAGTTGTATTTTAAAAAAATGCTAAAAGTTATTTTTTTGATATCTGCGGTCGTTAATATATGGCGCTAGTTTTATTTTATATTATATACGCGTATATAATATCACGATATATATCCGCGTGTATAATATTCTCGAACACTGGTTTTAATTATGCAATTATATCAGAATGTATATATGCTAGATTACATTTTAGGATGATAATTTATAGTAATAGGTACCTTTATTTTAATACAAAAGTCTAAAACTGAACATTATCCCATTTATAATAATTTCTTTGTCTGTCTGTTTGTCCCCGTAACTTCTTTTTAGTAAATTAAAAAAAAATCGAGTTTATTTTTTCAAAAAATTTTATTTTTCTAAAAAAGAATTTTTCGATTTTTTTACTCATTCTTTAGGAACCGACATGTAAAAGTTTATAGATTGTATATCCCACAGAGACTAAGCTATTTATATGGAAAAGTAGGTGTGGAAGTCTTCGGGCTGGTGAATATAAAAACTGGTCTAAAAGGGAGTAAAAACATTGATATAATTTTCAGGCGTATTCTAGTGTATATAAGTTAATAATTCAGATGAATGTTGTATATACATAAAAAAAACTGCTTTATACCTGCTCTAATCAAAAGAAAGAAGTCTTGTTACCAGCGACATCTACCTACATACTGTTTCATAGGAATGGCAAACATCAATCATTGATGGCGATGGCATAATTTTGAACAAAGTGAAGTGAGGAATATAAATACCATATAATGTTTAACTGTAAATGGTTACGGATATTTTATACGAACCGTATGTTTTTCCAATAAATGATTCTCGACGTTTCGTTGAATTCGTATTCAAGGTATAGGGCGGACTGATCAATGCTTCCGGGGGCGTAAATTACATGCACTTTGTTGTGGAGTGTTCACTTCTTCTACGATAGAGGCCGCCAGTGTGCAATATGTACTAGTTACGTCGGCGGACTTTTCTGCGACGTCTCTCAAAGGTTGAATCAAAGTCGTGAGAACAGGGCGCCTAATACTTGACAGTTTGTAATTTAGACCGTATAATGTACATATGACTTTCCGAATTGGATAGATGCGGTGGTCGGTGTGTAAAATGATCCCTTAAACCATGTCGTAGGCTCTGTAACCGCCCAAAAACTTCCATACCTAAACAGCTTCGTCTCTGTGAGACGTCAATAATATGTCTTGATATTTGAAAACAGTGAAATACGCTGGGTGAGTATATTCTTTACTGCAGAGGATATAATTGAGGATACCTACCCTGAAAGAGACGATGTCGGTGGAGAAGCCCGCCAAGGTAGCCAGCTGCGCCTCCCTGTAGCCTTTCCCTTCCAGCTCCAGGTTCACGGCGCCTTCTCCGGGCGCGGTCCTGGTCACGGCCACCCTGAACTCCGACAGGGGCCGGATCTCGTTGCTGGCCAGGATCGAGTACGCCCTGAAATTCCATTGTAACATTATTAATTGACACGGCGGGGAAAACGCCTTCACATTAAAACAAGGTTGATAGGAGGTTTGCTCGTTTGTGGTGGGCCCCACTTTAATGTGGCAGCTGTTTTGTGTTGCGACATCATTATTTTAATTCACACTAAAAATAAACCTTGTAGTATACACACGCGAGTTATTTTATCACCACTATTGCATCAAAAGAAGCAGTCCCTTTCATTGTCAGATGTAATTAATAACTAAATTATTAATTAATTAGTGTAAATTAAACAAAAAATGATAACATATTTTGAAAGTGCGATGACTGTTTTTTTGAGAAATCAAGTAAAGTAATTAAAATAACTAAACCTAAATAAATTAAAATATTATTGTAATACCAAACTAAGCAAGTAGGTACTGATATTTCTAGGTAGGTACCTACTGATCGACCTTTTTTCATATCTGATCAAGTGTCAGATGATAATATTATAATAGCTGTATAAAGTGAGGCATCTGGTGACAACGAAACAATCAGCGAAAATCTCAATTCAATAAACTCAGTGATTCTCGTGTAAGTAAAGCTATCTCAATTGCTCACGTCACTGTGTGGACACCTTCCTCTTCTTATTAAGTAAACCAAGGTGAATGCCGATATATACGAATACGAATGTTAAGCCGACTCGCGGCGGTTTATGATTCCTTACACTTAAACCATTTGGTACATATGAACACATATATCGACAACTTCCTAATATATACAGTTTAATAAAGAAAAAAATTACCCAGCATGGCAGCCAGGCAGTGCTGCTCCAAGTATGGCGGAGAAAATAAGCAAATTCTGAAAAAGAAAATTAGAAATATTATTACAATTTTGAATGTATACACAGGGTATACCAGAGCTAGCAGCAGAAACTTGGCCGGGGGATTCCTGACTATGTTATGAGTCTAAAATGTTCAAACAACCATGACCTAATATCAATAGTTATGGAGATATGCTATATCAAAGTTGGCATTTTTTCCCAATATTTCTGACATATTTTTTGTAAAAAGTTGAACTATCATTACAGTAACTTATATTGATTATGAAAAATTCATTTGCTTCAATACAACTTAAATAAAATGATAAAAACTTTGTAAAAAAATAATTTTTTTCAATTTTTGCAAGGTTTTTATCATTTTATTTGACTTGTATTAAAGCGAATGAATTTTTCATAATCGATATAAGTTACTGTAATGATAGTTCAAGTTTTTGCAAAAAATAAGTAAAAAATATTGAAAAAAAATTCAAATTTTGATATTGCATAGCATATCTCCATAACTATCGATATTAGGCCATGGTTGCTTGAACATTTTAGACTCATAACATAGGCAGGAATCTACCGGCCAAGTTTCTGCTGCTAGCTCTGGTACACCCTGTATAAATTTTGAAGAAAAAAGCTAGTCTTGTTGAAAACTCGATTAACATTTTTTTGCGTCGAATGTTTTGTTTTTGTCTTTCAACAGCAAATAAATGGATTGATTTGTAATATACTAACGGGAAACAAACTTTAAAACCGGTTGTTACAATTTACTGCCCACCGAATGGATGCAGGATGCGTTCTATTCCAACGATTAGAATGTAATATTTTAAAATAAATTATTTGAATCAATTGGATACAGAAAAAATGTATCTAACGAAAAAATGTCACCGGCAAAAGAACCCGAAACATGTCCAAGCCAGGGGACAGCGATTTTCAATTTCGCAATGTTAATCATTTTAGGTTACAAAAAAAATTTAGACTTACCTCGGCAGGGTGTAACAGAGCTATTCCGCAATACTTTACAGGTAGATTCCTACCTACATTATGATTATAAAATGTTTGGGCAACAATCAATGGTTATGGAGATAAGCGACTTCAAAGTTTGTATTTTTTTTTCAATATTTTAGCTAATGTTCTGTTAAGCGTTGGGATATCATTAAAGTAACTAATATCGAATATAAAAAAATCATTCGCTTCAATACAAGTCAAATAAAATGATTAAAACCTTCCATAAATTTAAAAAAAAAAAACTGTCAAAGGAAGCAAGACTAGCGGTACATAATGGCGTTCTAGTGCCAACCCTGATGTACGGAAGTGAAGCCTGGAATTGGAAAAAGGGCGCTTGTGTGGAAAATAGAGTGAGGAATGAACAAATTAGAAGTGAATGTAGTGTGGTAGATAGAATAAAGAAAGGTATGCTAAGATGGTTTGGTAATTTAGAACGTATGACCGCCCACAAAAGACCTGGCATGATCAGATACTACAAGTATTGGAAGTTGGCCCTGTTAAAAGCCTCAACAACCGTAGAGCATGCATGAGAAAATGTATGAATGTAGCCGAAGCAAAATTGATAAGCCAGGGTAGAGGAATATGGCGTTCTATCCCCTCTTTGCCTACCCCGCGGGGAAACTACTTGATGGTTATTTAGTTAGTTAAATTTGAAAAAAAATTCACTCTTATATCTGTATCTTAACCAACTATATATTTCTAAAAAAATAAATACATAAATTATTTGACATGGGATGCCATCATTGTTTATACGTGTGTCCGGTGACCGGTGTCGGAGCCTTTAATAGCATTAAATATGATCAATTTCATTGACCAAATACCCCTTAATAGACTAAAAAAACATGTTTTTTTGGATTATAGTTTTAACAATTTTGGTCCCTTTTTTAATTTTGGTGAAATAATAATTAACGTGATATTGTTTTATCATTCAAATGAGATCTCTTTGACATTTATAGGACCAGAGATGTGACTTATCTAAGATACAAATATTTGAAATACAGATACAAGATGCAAAATACGTATTTTCATCTTGTATCTGAAATACTTTTTTGAATATTCATATGGTTTCTTATTTTTAGATACATTCTTTTGGTTTCTTAGTATTTTGTAAATACTAAGATTGCTAGAATACTTTTTTCCTGTGATGTAGGTACCTATAATGAGACCTCATCGAAGAAAAATGAGCGAAAATGTTTGAAGAACTGGTTTTAATCAAGTCTCCATTAAAACCTTAAAAATGTAATATTTTATTTTGTCACATTTGCGCGATCAACGCGATTAAATTCGTAAATAATGCACGTAAAAAAATAAGCTTACATTCAATAAAATGTGTTTTCTTACAAAAGGATTTTATCTTTAAAAAGTATTTGGAAGTAACGTATTTTGTATCTAGTATTTCAGATATCATTCCAGAAAATTATTTGTATCTGGTATTTGAAATACTTGATTTCAAAGTATCTTGTATTTTGTATTCCAGATGCTTTGTATAGGGTAGAACGAGCGTCCTTTTTCAAAAATTCTCTGAGCCTTATAACATTGCGCGTGTGTCAAAGATGCAGTTACTTCACGAAAATGTATACAAACGTAACACATAAACAAATAATAAAGACAGCATGCATTCGTTTTCATTTTATTATACAATAATTGTTTAAAAAACAATCAACTCAATGTCTGTTAATTATTTGATTATTTATTTTATTTTATTATTGCCAATGCTTAATATTATTTAAACATTTACTCGCAACTTTCGTATGATTTCGAAATACAATGAATACTCACTAATGTTTAGTTAAAAAATAAAAATAATGAAACAATCGTTGTTTTGAAATACACAAATGATTGTCGATTAGTTGTTATGAACCATGAAAAATAACTCGGTAAAAAATATTAATAACGCATACCTATAGTACAAAGTGCTATTCAAGCTATTGTCGGATATTCGGGAGTATTATCAATGGTTTGCATTATAATAACAATCATATACCTACCCAACACAATTATATATATTTTTTTTCACATTCAATCACTTACCATTATTCAGTCTTAACATTGTTTGTTGCTTACTACTATTCATTAATTAATTCAAAATAATTAACTTAAAAATATCTTATCTAACTTTGTTCTTAACATCTGCGAATCTTTTTAATTGGTCTATGAAATGAACACCATGTTTTTACATTATATGTTTAAAAAACTGTTAAAATTCCTTAATAAGTAAATAAATATATAAAATAGAATAAAATATTAAACTAGCTGCAAAAATCAAATGCGTCAAAAATGACGGAACATTGCTTCGCGTCTTTGCTTAGCCCTAGTTTATATTTATAGCATATTTTTGGTGCTCCACGGAGAGACGACCGTGGTAACATGCGTGAAACGGCCGATTCGGGTTTGGTGGCCCGGGGTTCAAGCCCCATCTCCGGTCGTTTTTTAAATTCTCTATTTTAGTTTTGCCGCCGTACGTGATCGTGGAAATGTCTTGGAAGTGAAAATTAACACATTTTCCGTCACCCAATCGAACTGAAATTTTGCACGTCGACTCGACGTCGATGACAACGCATTTTGACAACTTTGTCTATCTCCCTCCCGCTGGGCCCTTCTCAAAAACGAAATTTTATTTTAATTTTTAAACTCTTTTTCATTTGCAATTAAACATGGTGATAAGAAAAAAATAGAAAATCTGAATTGTGCAGAAGGTGCAAAATCCGGCCGTCTTTCTTTTAAATGTTGGAATTTTGCATCCGTCTCTTTCCCGCGGCGTGACAGAAATAAACTTCCTTTTTGGACTTTTTTAACGAGCGCGATTTTTCTGCGACTGTTTGCAAAGTGTGATTGAAATTCAAAAATCGAGTTTCACTTTCGAATAATAGTTAGAGGTGCCATCTTTAATTTTTTTACCCCTCCCGGTTTTTGATATCCACCCAAAATCAAAATTTTCTGTATTTTTTTTTAAATTCGGCTAAAAAAATCGTAGCGAGGTGCGACAACTTCTTGTACACAGCGCGCGATAGTGCGCTTCAAGTCTATAGAAAATTTTTGTTCCGAATTGCGTGTCCACGGAATGGCGTTCGTTGTAGTGGTTTTTTTTGCCGTTTTTTGGCCAATTTTACGTTAAATATAGCAATCGACAGAGCGCGAGTGCTGCTATTAAGTGTGCTGAAAATAAACGTTCCGAAGTCATGCACTTCAGAATTAAATTTGCTTTCATTCGGTTTTCACAGTTTCCGCGAGGAGCGGTTCTATTCTCTACCTAAAAATCACGATTTGTAGAGTTTTCACTTTTCAATCTTTTAGCATGTTTACTTTTTTTCTATATATTACAAGAAAAAACATAATTATTTTACACCAAATTTGGAATTATTTTTAAAAGATATTCATTTTTTCTCCAAGACGCTAAGAACGGCGCTCGAAAGGCTAGATTCCTGAATAATCACGCTTGGGTGACGTCATTATGATAAAGCAGTATAGGTGAAAATTAGTCGTCCCTAGAAGCATCCATCCTATACAGAGAAGAAATTTGAATGACATCAAATGAAAAATTCTGCATACAGGTCTTTTTCTTACGTATAAAGAATTTATAATGAAAACTTTGTTTTTATGGGTTAAATTATTTAGCCGTGAACTCGAACGAAATTACGGACGTTAGACGAAGTTACGGGGATAGACAACGAAATTATTATGTTTGATTGTACAATTTGTCAATTTTGACGTGATAAATATTATAAAAAATAAGAACTAATATTATTTCGTAAATTGGTAGAAATTAGTTTATTTCACACCCGTTTACTTTCTAATTTATTTTCTAACTTCGTCATCCAGTGTCCGTATATTTAATCAAAGCCGATATTTTCGCTATAATGATAAAAATATAGACATTTGGCAATTGTCATCACATTTCTCATAGAAAGTTCCGTCTCACAGAAAGTAAATAAGGACATTCCGTGTATTGTTAGTACTTTATTACACTGAGAATAGGGGGGATTTCGTACACTAAGTAGAATGGCGTAGCCTGTACAAACCGACTTTTACCGGCTCTTAGATATCAAAGTGTAATATCCCTAGTTTAGACATACACCATGATGCAGGGATGAATATATCAATTGAGTTTTAATGCGTAGTTTCATGTTAAATATGCACAAATTAAATTTAACTAAGTATGAATAACGACAATCGATATTTTAAAAGAGAAATCTTGTGAATTTTGTTGTAGAGTTTTCTGGGCCATTCTGCCGTGTGTCTACCCAAAGATCCTATCCTGATGACGGACAGGGCCGTTTCCACCATTAGGCAACATTAGGCGGCAAAATTTTAAGGGCGGCAAAAGGTGTGATTTTTTAAAAAATCAAACAGCAAAAAAATTTAGCAAATTAAGAGATAAAAACGTGAAATACGGGAAAAATCAAAACATCGAATTGTTTTCTAAAGCATACGATGAAGAATTTCAAGAAATCAGCCTCGTGCAAATAAAATAATATATATTTTAAATTATACCACAGATGAATCAAAGAATCATGTTCTGATCAATTAGCACAAAGCTTGTTATTGTCAATGACAAGCGAGGTCGAGTTTATGATAATGGGAGCAAAATGGAAGGCAAAGAAATAGGTTTGCATAAGAAAATTCTGGATATGAAACTGTGTGGCTCCTATGTTCCCACTTTCTGCCGTCGTGGTAAATTACGCTGTTTCGTTTTGCACTATAACAATAGTATTT